>CAJNDS010002438.1:408356-427630 GCA_905221605.1 Symbiodinium natans
CAGACGCGGAACGAACGCTTTTTGCAATGCCACTCAAGGCAGCCGTCTGCGTTGAGATGAGCATAATCGCAACGAAGATCTTGCCATCATAGCTGATTGAATAGCAACAATACTATTTAACTACTACTTGCTCCGAGTCACTCAAGCAGCAATTGCTGCAAAGCCCTGGTGGCCTCAGCTCTCAGGAACCAAGAAGCGGAGCTTCGGGTGTGAGCGCGCGAAGCTGTTCAATAACTTGCCCGGGTTGTGCTTTTTGGCATGTTTCTTGCAGGCGAAACCGCATTTCCCTCGATACTTTTAAATTGGTGAAACGGTTCGACGGCCGTTGGACAGTTCCTGGCTAAAGCAGGTGAAACTCAAGCCCAGCTACGCCCGCTTTCGTGATAGACCCTGAACCCTAAACACCCTAAACCCTACAGACCTGTAAACCCTAAACCTCGCTTTAAACCCTAAACCCCATAAACCCTTAGCCCTGTAAGCCCTAAGCCCTATAAACTCTATAAACCCTATAAACCCCCTAACCCTATAAACCCCCCTAAACCCTATAAACCCCCAAACCCTGTAAAAAAGCCCTCCGGCCGGGCCTCCCCAGCATCGATGCCGACGGCCTCCTCGTACTGCTCATGCGGCGCCGAGGCCGGCATGGCAGCCCGGGCAGCTTTCCTCAACGTGACCTAAGCCTGGCCTGCTCTTACCAAGGGTCTCCTGGTGGCTTAAAAAAATAGTATATAGATATCATGTATATATGTATATAGATATATACATTTTTTGTATATACATATATACGTAATGATCACACAACTAATAACAATAATAGTCATCATCGCCCACCCAAGGAGTTGAGGCGAATTGGCTTACAGTTTGCAGAGGTCGTGCCCAAGTCATGGAATGTTTCGCTCCAGCTTGAATACGGCACAGAACGGAGCTGCAACCCCAAGCAAACGGACCGTTGCCACACGTCTGCATGGCAAATGCGCCCCCCAAAAAATATGGTAACTCTAGGAATGAGTCCAAACTTCAAACACTGACAGAAACATCCTAAGGCACTTGCAAGCACCTTTTCCGCTTCAGGCCCAGCCAGGCAACATCACGGCACACACCATGCTGCATGCAGAATGCTCAATCAAGTGTGGCGTGAAACTGCCATATTTGCAATCCGAATGCTCCGGCCAGCACGAAGCGACGATCAGAAGGGCAAAAGCAACAAGCCTGCTGCAAGACACGGGCGCACATGTGCAAGCCTGCGAATGGAGGGACCCGCGGGCAAACAGTTGCTGATAAGGCTGATATGCTGCCAGAGAGCTTGAACACTGCAGGTCTCCAGCTGTGTCCTCTCCATCACTTCGAGAACGCTGGAATCGGGTCGGGCTGAAGCCTGCCAGCGCAGCCACACAATCCATCTCAATCCATCCTGTACTAGACACGCCTCAAACGAAAGTGTGCTATTCTGTCTGCTCTCTACCTCATGGGTCTTATACTTTCTAAGGCTCTGAGGCCAAGATGCCGAAGAGGCCTGCTGCCCGACTTGCCAACTGCAGATGGTTCTGCCCGCAGCTGCGTTGGAAATTCGCACGGTTCCCTTCTTGCTGCCAGTAAGTATCCAGTTGCCGCAGGGGGAGATGTCCGCACAGAGAATCGGCTCTTGCAACACTTCGAGCTTGATGGCCAGCTCGCCAGAACTATCCCAAATCACTCCCTGACCATCCTCCCCAGCTGTCAAGACTCGTGATTGATCTGGGAAGAGCATCAGCACGTTGACCAGGCCTTCATGGCCCTCGGCAAACTGGCAAAGCAGCTGGCCGTCATCAGAAAACTTTTCGATTGAGCCAAGGCTGCTGGCAGTGACTATACAACCACCGTAGGGAGAGATAACAAGAGCACTGAGTCCACAACCCCCCTCGGTCAAAAACTCCTCATTGTCAAGGCGCCAGATTTTGGCGACCCCGTCCAAACCCAAGGTGATCATCTGTCTGAGATTGGGGAAGACGCAGCCGGACACCACGGTAAATTTGTGGTTCACCATCACAAAGCTGGACAGCCTGCTTGTTGGTGCCACCTTCCATACCCTGGCATACCCATCGCATCCGCCAGTGAGCAGACATTTGCCATTTGGGAAAGGGGAAACAAATAAAGCCCCGCCGTCATGCGCCACTATCTCATGGAGCTGCTCCCCTGCAGAATCCCAAACACGCACACAGCCATCTTCTCCGGCCGTCGCAATGTCGCCTTGCACAGGAAGCACGCAGGCACCGAAAATGGTGAAGGGCACCTTGACTCCAAATTTGGCCCTGTAGCCGTGGCCCGGGACGTCACAAAGCATCTCAGGCCTGGACACATCGCACCTGTGTCCTCCAAAGCTTGCGTGGACATCGACATCTACCGGGGCCTCAGCGTCGCTTAAGAGCTTTGGGTCCGAAGGCGCGTCCAGATGAACAACGCCATTTGATTTCACTACCGGCGGCTTGCTTCGGAGGTATGCACGGCGTGTCAAGCGTTGAGCTGCAGGATCTTTGGCTTTGGCCTTCGTCTTTGCTTTGGCTTTCGCCCTTATCATCGCTCCTCACCATGAAGCAGCATGGAAACGGCCATTGGCCGCGCCACAGGCTGGGCCACAAAGCCACAGAACCTGCCGCCTGTCATGGCACTGAGGGGGGAGAGCCAACGTTAGCCCCTGCATCGGTTCATGGGTGCATGCATAGTTGAGTTCTGACTTGTCGCCGTCTGACTTAAAGGTTCATGTATCTGACCGGCCTCTTGGAGAGATACGCCGCATGAAGGTATCAAAGCTTCGGCAAGGCTGTGGGGGTTCACAGTTTGCGGTCTGGCTGCCAGCCTCATTCTCGAGCCACAGCCCAAAGCAACGAGCGGGGATTGAGACTGAGACTTATAATGACAAGCAATAAGCCTCATCTTACGAATGAAATCCTGATCACTACTCATCATCATCATGCTAATCACTTGGGGGCCTTGCTGACAGGCACCCAATCATATCTTTTGTGATGATTCTAAAGATGGTTTATGGTTCCTGTGATTATGAGAAATAATGTGTCTTTCGAAGTAATTGCCCCCGCCCCTAGTAGGCCATGGCCTGGGACACCATCATGAAAGAAGCCGTAGGAAGTAATGACAATTCTCAACCTTTGGGCGTCAGCATGTGAGAGGCAATGGCCGACTCACTTTGAAAGAATCATTATGATACTCATGATGATTGTGCTAATCATAGTAATCATAGTTATAATAATAATCCTGATACCAAGACATCATAACTACCTTAATTGTCCGGTGTTTGATTGCTGTGCGCCAGGCCTCCGGTTCTGATTTTCGTTGGCCCGGCTCCCAAGTTTGCCCACGGTCTGGGCGAAGCAACGTTGTCTACGTCGCTCTTCGTTGTTATAAAATCTGCACCATGCAATGGTCGGAGCGGGCTTGTCATCCGTCTCAAACATACACCAGGAACAGGCTAGGTTCACGACACAGTACATATGCACCTGGACATCCTGGACACCAAACCCTGCTCAGGAAGGTTGTAAGTTCAGGCACCAGGTCCTACAAAGACCTGGTCCCGAACCTCAAAGCGAGCGGATGCGTCGGCAAGCACCTGGCAGCAGTGCAACTCTGGGGTGTCGAAGCCCCAAACACTCATTCTGCGCAGTTGATGCTGCAAGCAGCTTCTGCCTTCGCGCTCTCGCTATGTTCAGATATGTCACCTCTCTCCGGGCCCGATCAACAAACTGCCTACAAGATGCCTGCAAGCCTGCAAGTATCACGTCGTGCTGTTCTTTGCCGTGCATTGCATCTGGGACACCGTCCCAGGTGCAAACCCGGACTTGTGAAGAGACGTGACGAAATGGCTATGCAGTGCCCAAGTGTAAGTTGGGCATCCCGCACTCGCAAAGCTATTTACATATGCCGCCCTTTTGGACGAACACCCAGATTGCTGATTGCCTTTGGTGTCTGAGGCGCTCCACAATCCGCGGACGTGTAGCCTTTTCAGCTACCAAAGATGGAACTCATTGCAGCATCTGACTGTTGACGAAAGCTCTCTGCGCCACATTGCTTCACAGGCCAACGTGATGAAACAAAAGGAAGTTGAGCGTTGGTCCTTTGCGTGTAGTGCTTGCACTTAGGAAAGACACCGATCCATTCTTGGCCTAAGAATTCGTCAGCCTTTAAAAGTGGCAACAGTGACAGTCTTAAACCCCTTCTGCGCGCTGGTTCCGGAAAACGTCGTCGAAGCGAGTCGATCTTCAATACTGCCATCTTGCCAAGTGTGACAGATCCGCACCAGTTCCGCCGGGTGCCTCGTGCAAATCCGGATAGAAGACCTGAGTGCTGCATGTGGCGAAACACAACCCTTCAGCTGTTTAATCATGTTACGAGCTGCGGTCTGCGGTCTCGCCGACAACCTGTGTCTAAGCAGCCGACTCCACATTGCGGGCAAAAGCGGTGGAAGCAAGCGCGAGCTGATCCACACCAGGGACCTAGCAGTGTCAAAATGGGCGGGTTTTCCGAAATAAAGGGTACCTTATTGGGGTCTGTATTGGGGGGGGGGTCCCTTTATTTTCGTAAACCCCCACATGTAAAGCAGCACTAGGCTGCCCTCCGTACACCGGACCAAGCTGCAGAAGTTGTGCGTCGTGAGCTCGGGAGGCATGGCGTTGAAGAGCAGATCTCCTGAAACTTTGCACGCCGAAAGACGAGTTCGCAAGCAGCAAGAGGCAACAAACGGCCTGGGCAAGGCCAATGGGGCGAACCCCGCACTTCCGGCAACCCTGGCATGCCTGCATCCGGACATCTGTCGGGCTAAAAGTGCCACACGTATCCAGATTTACACGCGACAACACACACGGGGCTTGTCGGGACGCCTTGCTGCATCAAATCCAAAATGGCGGCCATCTCCGCTGCCAAAGCATCGGCAGAGCCGCCATCATAATCCATTGCAACATCTGCCGTGCCTGCTGAACTCCAATGCGCCAAAAGACACTTATCACTGTATAATAGTAATAATAATAATAATCATCATCATCATAATCATCATCATAATAATAATAATAATGCTGTGGGATGCCGTGCCTGCTGTGGTCGACCGGCTCCAATAATCTGTCATCTCGTGGCCTGCAACATCTGGGAAACATTTTGCAAAAAAACGTTCTTCCCGAGATGGCCCACGACGCCTTGTGACACATCTTCCAACCCGGGCGGCTTCGAGAGAACCAGGTCCATGCCATCGCATGGATGGCTGTAGGCCTACCAGATTTCAGCACCATCCCTAACTGCAGTTCATGTTTCTAATTGGTGGCCTTCTGTACGATGTTTGCATCTGTCCAGGCATCGTCTGCCTCTGACAGCCCGATGGGGTCCCACACCAAAGCTGCGCCTTCGAAACACAGGCCGGCGTCGGCATGCCGATGGTGCCAGACCAACTCCAGTCAAACAGTGTGCACAGCCTTCGTCGGTCTCCGGCGGGCAATCTTCAAGCTGTAAGTCGAGAGGGTTCCACATCAGTTCTGACAGTGTCTCATCCTGCCCACGGCCGCACGCGATACTGAAGAGGTGACTGACGCATTCAAAACGGCAACTGGACCTCCTCTTCAGCCCGAAGGAGTGGCGAAGCTGTGGACTCTGACCCTGCCCGGGCTCGCGGCGAGCCTTCCATGCAGGTGGCATATGCAAACAAAGAGCGATAACTCGAAAGCTTACAAACTGGTCCCAGCAAGCTCGCCATGTTTCTCCAATTGCTTAATGAATCCAAGAGACCATCCAAGCCACTGTGAAGCTTACCAACTTCATTCCACAATCGCAGCATGTCCTGCTTGTCGATGACGGCAGCCAACACCTGCAAGTATTCAGGGTTTAGGGTTTAGGGTTTAGGGTTTAGGGCTACAAGTAAACAAGACATTGACATGTCAGCTTTGGTTTTACCAATCGAGGTCCCGGCTTGTCGTGTCAATATTTCATGCGCGTCAGTGTTCAATCCCATTGTGGAACCTGAAGCTTGCGATGCCACAATCACTACAATGTGTCCAAACTAAATGCCCCACACATTTTCAGCCGAGGGACAATGGAGGGGTTCTCGCTGAACAAACTGTAAGAAATAAGGCTGCAGGTCTAAGGCATTTACGTTACCAGCTTTGGCGTTTCATGCTGCATGAGCCATGCTAGTAGATCTAGTGGAAATCATAGTATTTCGGCTTGCCTGCCACCAAACAGGCTTTCGAAAAACTCATCGTCGAATTTCTGCGTGAACGTATTGTGCTTCCACGCCGCGTGCGTCGTACTTACACGCGCGCACAGTTTCGGGGCGTGGTTTCCAGGCATGTAAGTGCCGTTAACATTCCCCGTAATCTGAGGCGGCACGCGCGAGATGTGGGTGTCAACAGTGAGCGGCTGCAAGGTTTGAACTCCGCAAGATAACCACGATCTCCCCTCAGCCGGTCTGCGGAGGCTTCCGCGGAGCTTACGAGGGGCTTGATGATCAGGATGACGGTTGAGTCCGTTACATGTGTTGGAAACAACAAAGGACGGCGTGTCGTCGAGTCTGGAACGGGGCAGGCTCGTGTTGGAAACGCTGGCGGTTTTTTTCCCCGCATGTGGCCCACAATCTCAGCTCTGGGGCCTGGCCTACCGAACCTCGGGCGGAAGGCAAACGGAGTCAGAAAAGTCCTTGGACATAATCGCGATGGAATCCGAAGCGCAGACCACCAAGGCCACCACACAACCTTCGTGTATCGGTCCCCCGCAGTTGGCTCAATCTGCGCCACAAGCAACCCATTTGGCTGAAGCTTTATGGCTCCAGGGAGGCTCAAGGTGTGCCAGGGGCTCAAGGGGGAAGGGTTCCACGCGACGCCATAGTGGTGTGTGATGAAAGCAACAATGACTCCGCCGGCAAAGGGTGTGAAAAGAGAGAGGCCGCACGATCCCCATTACATGAATTGGACGGTGTGTCGAGGAGCTCGACCCACCGTGAGATGAGGAGAGGCATTTGCAAGTGTCTGCCCGCACCATCGCTGACGTTGTGCGTCATGAATGCAAAATGATGTCCAGATTCGAGTAGAGGGCATCGAGCTGCAATTGAAAAGTCATGCCGGTCGCCTTGAAAAAATGGAGCAGTTGCTGGACTCACACCACCTTCTGCGAACATGAACATGGGGTCAGACAATGTATGGGCGGTTCAAGACCCGCCGGTCCCCAATTCGAGCAAGGAATGGGTTTGAGACGGCAGCTGATCCAGTGGGGATTCGTCAAGCAAGAAATCAGGATTGATGATGGCTTCAACAGCGTGCACATTGGCTCCTTGTTGGTTGTGAGGGTAACCAACAAAGATGATTCTTTACAATGCAAATGGGCGGACACATGGGCAGATTGGACAGTTGTTGTTAATGATCGAGCTGGCTCCCTAAAAGCATCGACTGGACGGCCGAGAAAGTTCCAACAAAGCCCCCGAAGCAGCTGGCGAAACCATGGCCGGATTGAATTTACCTCATGGCGCCGCATTTGCGCTCGCCTCCCTGTACATGTCGGCTCCACGTCTATAAGTAGAGCGCGCAAAAGTTGCTCGACCTTCGCCCTCAAGGCACAAGGAAACTCTAAACCCTAACCCTAACCCTAAACCCTGAACAGGTATATGGACCATTAACCCTTTTATGGTTCATGCTGTCCCCACCCTCAACCCTAAACCCTACTTCCCAAAAAGGTTCCTTTGACCCTGTTCCCACGTAGAAGAAGCCTGATGGGTCTACAAAACGCTTGAGCTAATCATGGCCAGTGCTGATGGCACTCCACAAGATCAATTGCATCAGATCACTCTGCAAAAAAAAAAACCGATAACAATTAGCGATTTGTTTGCTTAAATGGAATTGATGAAAGAACCTCCCGTCGCAAGCCAGCATGATTGGTTTTCGGAGGCTCCAGGGCCTCACGTCTTTGCTTCGCAGCGCTGAATTGACCGAAGCCGGCAACAAGGTCTGGGCGACGCAGGATCTCACGCGAGAGAAGCGAACTCGCGAAACGTTGTTACTTGGTCCATGATGGTTACAGTACAGTCAGCTCAATGTGGGGTTCTTCCGTGGTCCTCAAGCTATCCATGCAATTGGGTTGATGCATGGGCGCAACGGGAGGATTTGCAGACAAGCGAGGAATTCAAGCAGCGTTTACAGTCGCCAGTGCAAACAACTCCTTGCAGAAGATGGGTGGGGCCAAGGGTAGTGGCAAAAGCAAATCGGGAGTGGCTGAGGCCACTTCATAGGGACAGCTCCGTTCGGGTCCAGCAGTTTAACCAACACAGTCGCGATCAGTCGCGCACTTCAGGTCACACACCTGTTATCAAAGTGGGAGAAGCCGACTGATGCATTTCCGGCACAGACACATCTATGGGTTTTGTTTTCCAAGAATGCTCGTTTACACACGTCAAACAAGCTTGCGGAGATGCTGAGTGAGTTATCAACTTGCGATTGGGAAGTGGTGCTATTCAGTGAGACAAGTCGGGCACATAAAAAGAAACTGCAAAATTACAAGACGGCCATCTTTTTTTTTCTTTATACACCTTGCAACAGCATGCAAGTTCAGCAGGCGTCGCTGTTCTATTGCATGCTCATCATGTGCACCCTGGCCCCAGACTTGATGCACATTGCCCTCAGGCGACGCCTCCGCCTGCCGCTACCATTGACCGCCCTGCAATGTGGAGGCGACGGAGCTCCCGGCTGCCATGGACAGGCCGATGCGTTAGGTGACCACTTCGTCGCCTGCCCGCGTGCTGGCTTGCTGCCGCGCCGAGGCGCGTGGGTGCAGGTCGCGCGCGAGGCGGTCGGGGCGGAGGGCCGAATAGTGCCACAGCAGTGGCTGGCCCGGACCACGGCACCTGGCGTTGCGCCTGCGGACCGCCGCCGCTTGGACTTGGTGGTGTACGGGGCCACGCCGGGCGGTGAGGCACTCTGTTGTGACGCGACGCTTGTCTCGCCCCTGACGCGAGCGGGTCGCCCAGTCCCAGGTGCCGACGTGCGAGACGGGGCCGCGCGGCGGAGGTGGGCGGCAGGTGGGGCGAGGAGTGCCAGCGCTTCGTTCGCCAGCTCCTGCGTCTCCGCGTTCAGAGGGCCCCTGCAACCCTGCGTGCCACGGCGGCCCAGGGGTGGGCAAGGCGATGGTGGGGCCTGCTCTCGGTCGCCGTGCAGAGGGCAGTTGCCAGCACGGCCCTGGGTGTCTGGACGATGCCGGCGCTGCCGAGCTCGCCGGACGGGGTCCCCCTCGCTGATCTTGTCCTTGAGCTCGCCGATTTCGCGGGGCCCAGCCGCCTGCCGCTTCGGTGAGACGTGTGTACATAGGGGGGGTGTGGGGACCTGGATCACGACCGCCGCGAGAGGGAAAAAAAAAATCTTATGAATCTTGTTGAAAACCTATGAATCTTGTTGAAACCCATCATGTGAGCATTGTGAATCTTGTCGAAGCCCATCGTGTGAGCGTGGTGGTTACAAATGGGGGAGGGGGGCAGCTGGGGGGGGGGGGTTGCGCCCCCAACCCCCTCGCTTCTTTTAAGCTGTGCAAAGCATGCCTCAATTCTTATGAATCGTGTGAGCATGGTGGTTGCACAAGGGGGGGGGGGGTTGCATGCTTCAAGCCTAAGAAATTGGCCGAAACCCATCGAAAAACGAAGAAAACGAACCAAAAACAACATTAATCAAATTGGGGGGGTAAGAATCTGGCTGAAACCCATGCTTAGATCATACGAAATCCTACGAAAAGTAGCATGAATCCTGAGGGAATGAAGTTTTTTCCTAGAGAGGGGGGAAGCCAAGAGCCCCGACAAGAAAACGGAAAAACAATTATAAAAAAAACGGAAAAAACATGAGGAAGAAAAACCTTCCGCAGATGCTCGCTGCCAACAGCAGAGCCAGCCGGAAGCGTCGGCGTAACGCGATCTGCCTCTGGCAGGAGGGAGTGGCTGTCGTCTGAGGGTATGGCTCCGCTTGTGACCGGAGGAGAGCTTGGGCAGCTGGTTCCATGGTCGGCAGCAGCACGCGTAGGAGTTGGCCGTCGGGCCTGGATGACCGGCAAAACCGTCGGCCTAGCCCGCCGAAACTAGTTGGAAGCTCTGCAACCTGGCGGCTCAGAAGCCTTGCCGGTACAGGCAAGGAACGTTTCCCAGACGGCGGCATCATGGGCTGCAGCGTATCCCGCGAGTTCCCGGGGCGGCATTGTGCGGAGCGCATGGTTGCAGCGGGGCAACGCGCACAGCGCTGCCGGAGCCCCGGCTTTGCATGAGGTGCTCGAAGAGGGTCGATGGCTTGAGGTCGCCGCCCCGAGCCGACTCCCGGCGCGTGGCTGAGCGTAGCTTGCACTGGGGCCGCGCTCCGACAAGTGGAAAATGTGCGCGACAAAAAAAGGAATGAGTGAGTGTAGAATACAGTTGCCACTGGCAAAATTTTTTGACATGTCCGAGCTCACCGTCTGTAGCCGGGACCTGGGCCCCGTCGGCACATGCTGCCCAGTGAGGCCGCTCATCCCAACCAGCCGCGTCTAAGCGCTCCGTAGCCGCCGCTGCCCGCACGCAGGGCGGTGCGGCGACTGCATCGCCTTCGAGCGCGCGCACGAGTTGCTGGGCGACGTCGGGGAAGCGTTGGCGCAAAACTGGGAGGGCATCTGCCCAAGCCGCCCAGTATGCAGCCGGCGCAACCCGCTCTGCAGCCAACAAGCCCAGGCCCCCCAAGCTGGGCGGCAGGAAGGCGCCGAGGCGCGCTGCAGTCCACGCAGCCTCCTCACCCGGGCCTTCCCCACCAAGAAGGCGCGTGACGACGTCCCATATCGCGTCATCGTGGGCCCGGGCATAAGGGAGGATGTGGTCGGGCGGGACGTTGCGGAGCAAATGCTGCGCCCGGGGCGACGCGCAGTAGACAAGGAGCAGCCACGCGCACTGGAGATCCGGCAGGAGCGGCAATCGCCGCAGCAACTCCGCCTCGGCGCGCAGGCGCTCTTCGGCCTGGGACGCAACGAAGTCCGGGTGGCCGATCGGGACGCCGAGTGCGACGAACCCACGCTGTTCGGGCGGCAAATCCCCCCGCCAGACGTCCGGGCCTAAGGCGGCAACGTCCGGCGGCGCTGCGCCTCCCTGAGCGTTGTATATTTGTGTCTTGCCGAGGTTGGCTGCGACGCCCGCGCCGCGCTCAACCTCACCTGCAACGACACCTCCCAGGTGCCCAGATCGCTCCGGCGTAGTCACGACGTAAAGATCGTCGAGAAACGCCAACAGGCGCTCGCCCTGTGCGAGGCGAGCAGCCGCCACCACGAGCGACTCGTGCTGGCCTAACGCATACAGGCCTGGCGCGAGGGGATCTCCCTGCTCAATCCCCTCTGCTTGGGAGATTTCGTGGAGGGTCCCCTCATCGTCCCACCACAGAAAAATGGACGTGCGGGCATAAATGGCTCGGGCGAAGGGCAAAAGTGCCGGCACCACCTCGCTGAGCTTGGATAGGATTGCCGCCCGGCTGATAGTATCATACGCACTCCTGCCGTCGAGGGAGACGACGGTCGCCCGCGGGTCGAACTCCACCGCAGAGCGCAGCATGGCAGCCAGGCTATCCGTGCCTGCACGGGTCCGCAACGCGAACTGAAACGGGCGCGTTGCTTCGTCGAGCTCCCCGGCATACGCGCGCGCCAAAGCACGAGAGACGAGGCGACGGAAGACATCTCCGGTGGCAATGCCTCTGACCCCTCCCTGTGGCTTGCGAAGGGCGGTGAGGCGCGACAAGGCCAGGGCGTCCAACGCAACCGGAGGAGCCTGCGCGCGAGCTGCGACATTCACCACGAATGTGAAGGCCTCTAAGGCACCTTCATCGTCGAGGAGCAACTTGTAGAACTCGACAGTGGCGCCCGACAGGCCAACAGCCGACCCGCGCTTGGAGGTGCGAAGCGCGTCGGCGACTTGTTGCTTGGAGAGCGCGACCTCCTCCTGCGGGACCGGTCGCAGCGGCTGCGGCGGCCGTCTGGAAGGGTCGGTGAGTGCTCGGAGCGTGGCTTCGTCCCCGGGCGCCAACGCGGCCGCAGTGAGGACCTGGCGTGCTCGGGAGAGCTCCCCTCGCCGGACCCGGGCACAGGCCGCAGCTGCGCGAGCCTCCGAGGCATCCGGGGTTGTGGGCTGCCTCGTGCGGGAGGGCACTGCGCCGAGCTGGCCATGCAGGCTGTCCCAACGACCTTCCCGAAAGACTTGCACCCGGCGGAGTAGAACGGCCCGACCTTCTCCACCCGTCTCGACGCAACGGGCAAGGAGCAAGCGCGGCAAAAGCAAGAAGAGCTTCCACGCCCGCACACGCGCGACGTCGTCGCGGCCCTCATGCGCCACCCGAATTGCCTGAAGCGCGGAAACAAGCGCATGGCGGACTCCCGCGGCGAGAAAACGGGGCACGGTGTGCAGGGTGGGCACTTGGCGACGGAGCTCGGCGAGGAGGAGATCAAGGCCGTCAAGCCACTGCCAAGCAGCGCGAGGGAAGTTGGGAAGGGAAACCGGCTGTCGATCCGGCACCTGCGCGTGGTCTGGAACCGGGGCCGCACCAGTATCGCTGCCCGACGAATCATGGTCACGCTGACGCGCCCCAGAAGCCGGCGGAACGCCACGGCCCCGCCCACGGCGGCGTCCCCGCCCGCCGCGCGCGGATGTCTCGGCGGCTTCTCCATGAGGGGAAGCAGCGGAAGCGATCGGAGTGCCGGCCAAGCGCCGACGCCAGCTGCATGCCTCCGTAGCACTCGAGCAAGGCCTCCTGCACGGGCGCGAGCAAGTACGCATCCGGCTCCCGGAGCTGGCGGACCGCCCATCCGACGTGGAGCCCCGCATCCTGGATGCGTGAGACGAGGTCCGGCAGGTGATGCTCGTGTGTTGGCGCGGCCTCCACAGCACGGACTACAGCTGTCACCAGGGTTTGCGGGCTGACGGGCTCGGACGCCATGAGCACGTGACGGGCTTCTTCCCACCAGCTGGCAGCACGCGGGTCTGCTCGCCATTCCGCAAGCGCAGCGACCGCGAGATCCGCTGCAGCTGCATGGAGAAGCGGAACGTACAGCCAGGAGTTGGTGCTTACCCGCACATCGCCTGTAGGTGGGCCGCGCGACGGCCAGAACGCACTGCCACCTCCGCGCCCAAACACGTGTGGAAGCGCCGCCGGCGCTGGCCTGACGGGCTCGGGCGCCCGCAGCTCCTCTGCTGGCCGGTTGCAACCGTGAGAGCAGCGAAGTCGCCCACGTTCGATGGCACGGTCGTATTCCCACCACAGCCGACTGCCGCAACCTCCGCAAGTCTGTCCGGCATTTGCCGGGACATGGATGTCATCCAGCTGGACATCCCGAGCGCAACCAGGGCACAGCCAGGCCGGTCGCCACGCTGCAATGCCCGTTTCGTGCCTAATCGGCTGCGGCGCCCAGTGAAGCACGCCTTGCACGGCTTTAAAAAGGCCGGGTGGTTTGGGGGGTTTCCAAGAGCATCCACTTCGCCTCCACAGCTTTCGCTTCACGTTCGCCCGTTCGGGCCCACGTGAAACATTACCAGGGTCAGACTGTTCCTGCAGCTCCTGGACCGCGGCCGTATACGGACATGGGGGGGTTGGCTAAAGGTTTTTTTTTTTGCCTCGCAGTTTCGGCAGGGCGGATGGTGAAAAAAAACATGGGGGATTGGGGCGTGCTTGAGTCTTGGCACGATTCGATCTGTACATTCGCAAAGGCTCGTACGTACCGGCTTGCAGCAGGCGGACAATGTGCTCTTCCAGCAATATTAGTCCACGTATTGCAACACTGCGGAGTCTTAGCCGGCGACCGGGCCGACGATTTCGTTGCGAAGCAAACAAAATTCGCGACGCGAGCGCTGGGTGGGTGCAGCGCTGGTCCGGCCCCCTCGCAGTCGCGGCCATGCACGCACACGCAGCGCCCTCGTTGAGCTACCGCATGCAGGCGACATGTGCAGTGCAGGAGATGCGACCCGACCTGCACGAGATCCTCGCTGAGGTCCGGGAGCTCTTCGCCGTTCGCCAGCCGGCTGCCGTCAACCTGACCCGGCCCGAGTAGGATGCCGCTGGGACCGCGGTCACTGTCGCAGAAAGGTGCGTGCGTCTTCGCATTTCCCGCGTGGGGAGGGGCTATGGACTGGCTCGGCATGGCATGGCACGTGTGGGGCTTGTGGTCCTAATCCTCCGCGCTTTCGTTTTTGGCTACAATTCCGGGCGGGTGTTAGCAAAGCTTGGGGCACGCCCTGATCACTCGCGGATGGGGGGCTCCGCCCTACTTCACCCACCTACGGGGCGCGGGTTCATGGTGCTCGGCATGCCGATTGGCCACCGCATGGGCGAGCAAGCGGATCAGCGAAGAGCAACGGCTGCTCCGCGAACTGCCTGCCCTGCCGGATCGGCAGTGCGTGTGGCTGCTGCTGGCACTGTGCGCGGCGCCCCGCTGCAACCACGCGCTCCGCACGGTGCCACCCCAGGAGGTCGCCGCACACGCTGCAGCCCATGTAGCGCCATCTGGGACATGTTCCTGGCCTGCATCGGCGGGGCGTCTGAGCCCGGCGCCAGCGCGGCCCGCCAAGTCGCAGAGTGGGCGGGCTGGGCCGTTTAGCACTAGCCCTGCGGCGTATTGGGCGGCCTGGGCCGACTCAGATGCACGACCTCTTCTGCTTACGATAGAAATTTAGGGACTGGCCCCATGGCTGGCAACATTTTGTTGTTCCGCGCACCTTTTTTCCACAAGCTCGGCGCAAGTCCCGGTGCAGGGCTGTTGGTTCTTAGGGGTCAGCCTCCCCGGTTCAAGCCGGCATGCGGCTCGCGAAAGGCGTGCCCTCGGGGTAGCGCGCCTCTGCGAGGACGTCGCTGACGTCGGGCGCGGGCCCGTCGACGTTGGAGGCGACGGGCAGTGCGAGGAGGGTGGCCGCGAAGGCCCGGGCTGCGGAAAGGGCGAGCAGCGGCAACGAAGGCGCTGGTGGCCTGGGCCCGGAATGCTGCCGGGACCGCCCGAGCCCGACATCGAGCGAGCAAGCGCACGAAGCGTGCTGCTGCGGGGCTCCAGCGGCCTCCGACCTCGATGGCGAGGACGACGAGCCGACAGCGAGCCGACCGCTCTTTTTTTTTTCCCGCACCTTTTTCAACCCGCATCGTCATGTCCGTCGGCCTTGTTCACGGCCTCTCCAGGAGCAGGTCCCCCAAGGGGACCTCCGCCCCATCACCTGCATCCCGTGGGTGGACTGGCAGCTCGAGGAGAGTCTGCGCGTGGGCCCGCATGGCTGCGAGCGCTGCCAGGGCCGTCCAACGACCCGTCAAGGCCCGAGCAGTGGCGACCTGCGCCCAAGGGGCCCGCGTTCGGCCGCGGACCCGCGCGAGGCGGCGGAGGAACGCAAGCGTGCTCGTGCTGAAGCGACCCCCTACCTCAAGGCCGAAGACGACGAGGCGACATCGGCCCCGCCCCCCCAGCTGCAGTTCAGGGTACGTGCGTTGCTTACGCCGGGCAGCCTGTTCCAGCGCGAGCCCTGGCCGCGCGTCTGCGCCGGGCCTCGCCTGCCCGTCGCGTCGGACAGGGCTGACCAACGTGGTGTCCACCGCAATCTGCGCCCCCTGCCACAGAGGCAGGCCGTTGGCCACCACCTCGATCCTCCGGCCATCCGTCGCCGGCGCGTCGAGGTTGAGGTCCCGAAGGGCGACGCTGGTGGCCACCCGTGCTCCGGCCTCACGGCAAATGCGCGCCGCAGCCCGTTCAAGGGGCCCCGCTCTCTGCGCGAGCACCCCGACCTGAGCACACGCAGATCTGTGGTCCCCGAGTTCATCAAGGGCCCCCCCGCAGCGGCAGCGGCGAGGGGCGAGTGGCAACGCCAGGCGCAACCGCCTCAGGAGAAAAATTCGGAACTCCCCATTGTCGACCACGAAGTCTGGGCCGCTCGGGACGACGACGGTGAACGCGCAGCTCGCACCTTCGCCGCTCTGGGACAGCAGCAGCGCTCGGGAATGATGACCCGCTCGCAGAGGGGGGTGGGTGGGGGGGGGTTCGAAATAGGTGGGCCACCTATTTCTGGATCTGGGTGGGGGGGGGGGGGGAGGTAACCACCGTGCCAACACAGCGTTTGCTGAGAGTCTTTTGCTCACTAGTAGGGAATGGGGGGAACCTACGCAGAAATAGGTGGCAAGGCAGGGGCGGGTTGTGGGAATAGTAGAGCAGGGCACATACGAACCGTGGGGTGACCCCCTTTCCCTCTACCCATTTAGGCTTGGTTATTGCGGGAGCATACAGAAAAGCTGCTCGTAAGCGAACCTACACAGAAATAGGGTGGGTTCCCTAGTAGTAGCACCCCGCTATATACTCCGACAGTATCCCCCCACCTAAATGAGTAGAAGGAAAGGGGGGCACCCCGCGGTTCGTATGTGCCCTGCTACACTATCCCCACAACCCGCCCTGCCTTGCCACCTATTTCTGTCAGGTTCCCTACCATTCCCTCCTACTAGCCTCTCTATATACTCTCACAGTAATCCCACCTAGCAGAAGTAGCAGAAGTAGATCTAGAAGTAGAAGTAGAAGTAGTAGAAGTAGTAGAAGTAGTAGAAGTAGCAGAAGTAGTAGAAGTAGTAGTAGTAGTAGTAGTAGTAGTAGTAGTAGTAGTAGTAGTAGTAGTAGTAGTAGTAGTAGTAGTAGTAGTAGTAGTAGTAGTAGTAGTAGGAGTACTTCATAGAACCAAATGATACGTGCCACCTATTTCCCCCCACCCCCCCCACGGTGGTAGAATAGGTGGCGGGCTCCAGGAAAAATAGGTGGGAATCCACGTTACCTCCCCCCCCAACCACCTATTACGAGACGGTCACCATGCTCGGGATGCAGGATCCAAGTCAGAGAAAAGCATCTCGAACGCGCGCTTGTCCACAGCAGCTCCGGCTCCTTGCTGCCAGCCCCGCCTCGTTGGGGCAGGGGGCCCGTCGTCGTCTCCGAGGTTTGGAGGGGCCATTTCCTCCAACAGCGCTGCCCACGTGGGCGCCTCGTACCCTTGCAGGCGCAGGGTTTGCGCAGCCTGGTCGGCCTCCCTGACACTGGGGGGCACACCGGTTGCCGCAACACTCAACAGGGGCCGCATTAG
Source organism: Symbiodinium natans (assembly GCA_905221605.1). Taxonomy (NCBI): domain Eukaryota; class Dinophyceae; order Suessiales; family Symbiodiniaceae; genus Symbiodinium; species Symbiodinium natans. The sequence continues at coordinate 425,434 of CAJNDS010002438.1, forward strand.
TGTGGCCAATGTGCCTGGATGGCACTCTTGCAGCGCGGTGACCGTGTCTGCCCATGAGGCCCAATATGCTGCATGCCTGTGCTCCCTGGCAGGCGACAAGCCCAAGCCCCCCATGCGAAGCGGCAGGCGAGCACGCCTCGCACTATTGGGAGGGAGCTCCAACGGCACATCCCCCCCAGACAACAAGGTCGCCAGGCAGCGCAGGATGGCCTCATCGTGCGACGCCGCGTACGCCTCCGTTGCGCTCGGCGGCACCGTGCGCAGCAAATAGTTGCACCGTGGCGCCGCACAGAACAACAGCAGAAGCCACGCGCTCTGGAGGTCCTGCACTGCCGGCAGCCGCGCGAGAAGGACGTCGTGCTGGCCTCGCTTGTCTTCTAGAAAGCGCGCGACGTACTCTCTACTACCTATGGGAGTCCCCAGCACTACAAGGCCCTGCTCCTCAGGCGGCAAGGTCCAGCTCCCGGTCCAACAGGGTGGGTCGCCCGCGCGGCGGGGCAGCGCAGCCACCAAGCCTGGAGGCTCCTCGCCAGCGGCGTTCCATGCCCTGGTCTTACCGAGATGGACCTGGACGTTGGCGTGCTGGGACAGCGCCTCTTGGGCAGACCGCAGCGCGGGGAGCGTCCTCTCCGGAGTGGACGTGACGTAGATGTCATCCAGGAAGGCAAAGAGTCGCTCGTCCTGCCGCAACCGGGAGTGAAGGTGGAGAAGGGCAGCATGTTGGCCGAGCGCGTATAACCCCGGCATCAGCGGATCGCCTTGTTCCCCTCCCTCTCCCTGCAGCACCTCGTGCCCCTCCCCCCGCCCATCATAGTAGATGTAGCGGCTGGGCTGGCCATAGAACAAGTGCGCGAACGGGAGCAGGCCGGCCAGCGGGGCGTGGGAGCTCAGCGCCCGCAGCATACTGGCACGGGAGATGTGGTCGTACGCGCCCACGCCATCTATGCTCAGCACCGTTGTTCGAGGGTCGGCTTCCGTTGCGGCCCGCAACGCACGGGCCAGCGCTTCTGCGCCGGCGCGCGTGCCAAGTGCGAACTGGAATGGCGCGCACGCCTGCCGAAACTGTTCCCCGAACTGCTGCGCCAGCGTGCGTGCCACGAGCCGGCGAAACACATCCCCCATCACCAATGCCCTGACTCCGCCCGTTGGCTTGGTCAGCGCGACCATCCGACCTATCCTCAGCGCACATGCGATCTCTCCCGGCGGTTTGGAGAGGCGCGCAAGTCGGAGCGCCGCGCTCCTCGCGGCGCTGGTGGTGCCGCGGTCGGCCGCTCGAGTCGACGGCAGACACGAGCGTTGTATCGACCGCCAGCTGCGCCCCGTTCCAGAGCGGCAGACCGTTGGCGATGACCTCGATACGACGCGCATCGTTCTGGGAGCCGCCGTTGGTGATGTTCAGGTCCCAGAGCAGCGCGTGGGTGACAACGTGAGCCCGGCCTCGCGGCAAACCCGAGCAGCTACGCACTCTAGCGGACACCCGCGGCTGCGCAGTAGCCCAGATCGCGGTCCAGCCGTCTGCGGCACCGACAGTGGGCGGCGTCGAGCGGGAGGGGCGGAGGAGGAGGAGGAGGAGGAGGAGGAGGAGGAGGAGGAGGAGGAGGAGGAGGAGGAGGAGGAGGCGGGATGGCGCGGGAGCCCGGGTCGCTAGCCTCGGTCTTGCGCCGCGCGCCGGCCTTGTCGACTGCTTGGGCAGCGCGCCGTTGCCATCCGCGGGTGAGGTCAGCCGCCGGGTCCTCGAGGGGCTTTGCCAGTGGGGGCCCCACCACGAGGCCGGCCCAGGGCGGTGCCTCAAACCCCGCATCACTCAAGCTTTGCGCAGCTTGTAGGAAGGACCGGCACGCGCCTGGGGCGGCGTCGGGTGCTTGGACCCACTGCGAGAGCCGATCGTAGAGGGGGGGGGGGGGTTCGGGTCCATCAGTAGGCCGTTTTACAGGGTTGTGTTTAGGGTTTGGGGGGTCAGTGTCCATCAGCAGGGCCCTTTACAGGGTTTGGGGTTAAGAGGGTGTTTGTCTGGAAATGTAGGGGTGAGGGTTTCTGTTTTAGTGTCCACCCGTGGGCCTATCAGCAGGCCGTTTTCAGGGTTCTGAGGGTTTGGGGGATTGGGAGGGTGGGTTTAGGGTTTAGGGTTTAGGGTTTAGGGTTTAGGGTTTAGGGTTTAGGGTTTAGGGTTTAGGGTTTAGGGTTTAGGGTTTAGGGT
>CAJNDS010002439.1:0-12500 GCA_905221605.1 Symbiodinium natans
AAATCCATCATCATCCCCAATTATATATCATCCCATAAAAGCGAAAAAATAATAAGAAGAATCGAAGATTTCTAAATGTAAAGAATCAAAAATGAGACGAATCATCGATTCAAAAAATATTCTAATGAGACGAAATATGATTTCAATCTCCTCCAATAATATCATCGTATTCAATTGGATTTTGATGGTCCTATGGAATTCTCTCTGCGAATCAGAATTCCAATGATCCAGGTATTCCTGAAAGAAAGATTCCAAACCACGGACCACCGCCACGAGACCACCACCACGAGACCACCACCACAAGACCACCACCGCGAGACCACCACCACAAGACCACCACCACGAGACCACCACCACGATCACCAACACAACCACCCGCACGGACCCCCGCCACGGACCACCACCACGGACCAACCACCACGGACCAACCACCACGGGACCACCACCACGGGACCACCACCACGGGACCACCACCACGAGACAACCACCACAAGACCACCACGAGACCACCACCGCGGACCACCGTCACCCGGCCACCGTCACCCGGCCACCACCATGGGACCACCACCACGGGACCACCACGACGGCCACCAGGGACCACCACCACCACCACCACCACCACCACCACCACCACCACCACGGACACCGCCACCACCACGACAGACCACCACTACCAAAGGAGCACCACCACCACGGGACCACCACCACGCTGTGGGACCACCACGACGAACACCACGGGACCACGGACCACCACCACGGGCATTCGGGAAAACCCCCCAAAACCCCAGCCTTTCAGCCCCAACCCCTCAGCACCCCAAAACCACCCACCCCCCACCACACCCGACAGAACCCAAACCATTACAGCAAAAGCAAAAAACAAAACCCCCCCCAAAACACGACAAAACTCCGGACACAAACCCTATACAATTTCTATTAAACCCCAAAACCCTACACCGTAAAGCGTAAAACCCTGAACCCGGGGGATCCCGAAAATTCCCGGAATTTAAATTCCTAGGATTTTCGAGAGCTGTTGCTGATATGTGATCGTGAGGCCGAACCCCCTTGAACAGCTGGCGGGCGGCGACCGTCATCGGAACTACCCTGGACCAAGAGATTTCCTTGAAGATGAAGGGGCACCCACGTCATCACTGTTGCGCTGGAACCTTAAATCCAACCCGGCAAGCCCAAACCTCAATCCGGACAATTCCTAAAATTCCGGGAATTTTCAACTCCGGGTGATTCCCAAAATTCCCAGGATTTTTAGACAAAAAGTGTTAAAATTCCCGGAATTTTCAGGATCCCCCTGCAAGGCCCTCACAAGCAGCCAAATGGACCGGAAGAGGAGGCGGGGCATCCGACGGAACGGCCGCAGAGCGAAAATAGGGGTCGAGCCCGTAGCCTTTTATGGGGATATAAATTTTCATTTCCTGCAGGCATCCGAGCGTAGCATCTTCTAATCATGCCTGTACCCTTGTCCCGGCAGCATCTCGGCTAAGGCTTCCGAGCGGAACGAAGGCCTGGTATGTTTTTGGCTGCCCCTAAATGCCAAGTCAACGGGTGTAGGGCTTAGGGTTTAGAGCTTATGTGCAGTTCCACCGCAAGTGCGGACAAGTGGCACGCCGAAGCTGTGAGGCCTCCACCATGTCTGACCCTAGAGTGGTGTCTCGTATGCCAGATCCGCAGTACAGCAGCTTCGATCTACTATAGGGATCGGAACAACTACTAATAGTATTCCCTCATGGTCCCAATATAATTCTACTATAGTAAACCCCAAAACACTATATTGCAGAATTAGAGCTGCTCGACCCCAGCTCCTGCTCCCTACCCATCATCATTCCAAACTGGAAGAAGACGACGTCTCGGCTGGGGGCCATGGGGCGCCTGCTGCTGCACGTTCGGAGCAGCTACGGGGCCGACCGGCCTCGAGTTCGGATGGGTCTCATGGATGCTCTTTTCCAAGTCTTTGATTTGCCACCCGCCCAGGATGGCTTAAGGTTTAGGGTTTAGGGATTCAACGTTGGCTTTGCACAAGGGCACAGCATTGCTCAGGATATATATATTGTGCCACTTTGTTCCCCGTTTCCGCTGCCTGCTTTAACCTGAATGAGCGTGCAGCAGCTGACAGGAATAGCCGGAATAGCCTCCGTTCTGGTTGTCTCGAGATGCCCAACTTAGCACATTGCAGCTTCCCAAGCGTGTAGGCGTTGCTACAGTAATTAGTACCCAAAGCGAACGCACATCGAATGGCCTTGTCCTCTGGATGACGTTTCAAGCTCTCTGTCATTTGCTGCATTGCCCAATGCTGTGTGGATTGGACTGCTAACCTCCGAGGAGAAAGACGATGCAAGATGTCATTGTTGTGCAATGGCGTGGGTCGGCATCACAACATCTTTCGCCGCAGATTCAGGGCTAGGGTCGCTAAATACTCACTGCCATGTTTTCCGAGCCCCATGCAGCTTCAACTGATGAGGAGCTCAAGGAAAAGGCCTGGCCGAGGCGTGGGCATTGGACGGACTGAAGCCAGTCTGATTTAGAATGCGCAGCAGGGGGTGGTGAACTCGGCCATCAGAAGACATGACCAGCTTGCTACGAGCCTGCTTGTGCAAAGGTCTCTTCGACGAGAACCACAGGCCCTCGGTGTGACACATCCCATGTGAACCAGGAACCTGCGTGTCTTTTGTATCTGGAGCCTTGGGTACTTTGGGGAGGGAAACTCCACAAAATCCTCTCTCTAGCAGCATGTTCCTAGCTGCCCGGGCTTGGGGGGTGATATGGGGTGATGAGGCATGCGATGCCTGCACGTGAAAAAGCCACAGTTCTGCCTTCAGCACGCCACTTTGCCGCACCTCAACCCAGCTGCCTGTAGCTAGCTCCTCATGCGACTGCACTTGCCACCTTCTGCCGGATGTAGTCCAGCCCTGAGCCTTCTTCAACCTTGGACGTCTCCGGCCTTGTCAAGCCCTGCACAAGCCCGCGGACACTCAGAACTTTGTCTCGCCACCGCAAACTGATGCCGCGCACAAGCACGTGGCGTGCAAAAGCCTGAGCTAGCCATGTTGCTGATCCCTTACAGGCCCATTTGGTCATCGACTTAATGTATGTTAGATGCACAAAATACATTGCCATGCCTTCAATCGGCACACTTTGCCTACCTGACGCCAAACGATGTGTGGACCGATTGACCATGGGAGCTCCGGTGCACTCGCCGCTGCTGTGCCGCAGAAGTCATGCATTGCTGAAATACCCAGACCCCTGGGAGGATCTGAAAAGTAGAACCCCCAAATAGTATACCCTATACTACAATTGGGTCATGAAAAAGGAACCCTTAAGGGGATCTATTTTTTGGATCCTCCCAGGGGTCTGGGGTGTCACCACGTGCAGTTTAAACAATATTCAGGCGTGTCAGGCATCAGGTGCGCAGAGACTTTGAAGCAATGGTAGCGGTTATCATAAGTTCATAAGCCATAGTAACGCATCGACAAGCTTTGCCAGGATAGTCAGGACTCAGGGCAATCCCGTCTGCCGCATGACTAAGAGCAGCTTGTTCGTGGTGCCAAAGCCAAGCTGTCTGAAAGGGTCGTAAAGCGACATCGGTCCAACGCGAGATGAAAACCCAGCTTCGTTTTTTAAACAATTACTTACCTTGCAGATTGTGCAGCTTCTTGCATGTGAGAATGTGTAGCGCTGCAGATGCGTACCTAACTTAGGATTGTACAGCGTACGCCGGCACTGTTGTGACGTCCTGTCGGATCTCACGCCGTCGCTCCTCAGACTTGCACGCCTTCCGGAGATGCTACCGCCAGCTCGACAGCTCCCCAAAGACAGGAGGCTTACGATTTTAGGGAGTAGTAGTAGTAGTAGTAGTAGTAGTAGTAGTAGTAGTAGTAGTAGTAGTAGTAGTAGTAGTAGGAGGGTGTGAAGGATGTCCTTTGAGAATAAAGGGCTAACAGCGCCTAGCAGCAAAGTGCCAACAACAATGTACAGGAGCCCGAGCCTAGACTAAGAGAAGAGGTACTTTACTTAAATGAGGGCACCGTCGGAAGAACCGCGCAAGCCATTGCTTTATGCGGCTTAGCTTTCCTTAGTCGTGTTCCGAGGTAGTCGTGTTACGATGATGCAAACCTAGTCTAGAATCTACACGCAGTCTTGTACCAATGTGCGTACGAGCGATATTGTCAACCCTTCTTCCCAAACCTTGTCGTCGGAGTTCCTTGCCCTTTTGCGGTATGGCGCTTAGAGAAGTTGTTGCGATTGAGTTGGGATGGGGGACTGTGGGCTGGATACCTCGAGTTTGGGGTGTTTGGGGCTAAGATCTTGGATTAAGATTCCCAGCGTGGGGTCTTGAGGTTGAGATCTTTTTTCGGAAGTTGTGCCGACAACCGGCGAAGTCTCGTGGAACTTAAGGTTCAAGTCCTTCTGCTCTTGCACATGCCTAGTGCCACAGTGTGTTGAGTTTGGTGATAGGCAAAACCATAGAGAGGAGCTGTAGAGAAAGTGATACTCCACACTGCTGTACGCAGAGCCTGGCCGTGTTAAATTAGACGCGCGTGACCTCTCAAGCTGCAATCGTATATGAACAGGCAGCTGTGACCCGAGCATTGTTGCAAAGTGTGCTCGCAACTTGACCTTCTTTACTTGAGGAGGAAGTGCTGGCTATTGAACTGTTGCCTTCGCAATGCCAGGTACAGCCGATATAGCAGCCCTAGCAGCTACTAGCGATACTGCTGGATCGGGGCAGTTCTCCAGCTAATTTCCGCTCAGACTTTGAGTGTCCAAAGCGCGCTTATGATACACACAAACATCAGGCGTGAGGCCTTCCTTAGCTTTGACCGGGTTGCACCGGTCGTTGGTCTTCCCGGCCAGTCGCGTCGTTGTGCCATGCTGTGCCCCTATATGGGATTGGGGTTTAGGGGGTTATGCTAGATAGACTGTCGACTGCTTTAGACTACCGTACCACACATCTTCTTCGACTGGGGGTACCTTGATAGCATACGCCATGCCTCTTGAGATCCAGGGACGGTCCTGCGCAGCTCCACTTCTTGTTTTGCACATCCCAGCCTGTCCCTCGAACTCAAATTGGTACTACCCGATGTGGCAAAGCGAATTCGGCAAATGGATCCTCCACCGATTCCATTTGCAGGGTTCCGACGGCGGCCAGCCAAAGATAGGGCCTCGCCAGTTGCCAGGGACACCAAAAACACAATCCCCAACGTGAACACGGCATGAAGCTCTCCAAACCTCCTGCCACAACCTTGTGTGGAAGCCTCCCCGGACTTAAGGCCGACTCTTGGGGACTGAGAGGCCTACTTGCATGCTGAGTGCATGACTACTTGCATGCTGAGAAGGGCGTGCCCTGACACAACCACTCCGGAGCCTCTTCACTTGTGTGCAATGCTCCTCAGGCACCGCCGGCTCCTAGGGCCAAAACACTCAATGCAGGCCCTGCAATCCTGTGGGATATGCTTGTGTGTGCTTACATCGGATCTTTGAGCTGGTGCAGGTCTAGTGGCTAGCCTCTCAGAGGTTCACCTCAAGCTTGCCAGATGTGACGTATGACACGCTGGGCGGGCCGCCGCACATAGTGATGCTGCAGCAAGGTTGAAGTGTCCTGGTCTGCTTCCGGATCTAACTGCTTGGACAGGAGCACCTTGCGAGCGGGTGTGTCGGAAGACACAAGCACGAAACACACACCTTGTGGCAAAAAAAAATATGCGCTCTTCGCTGCTAAAGCGCTTGAGCACTCCAACTTACCCGAGCTCGGTGACCGAAGCACTCCCAGCATTTGGGCGACACCGCTCTGCTGCTGCTGAAGTGTGCTGATTGCAGACCTCTGTGCTGAATGAATGAAAGCTGACTCCCTACTTGACAGGCAGCAGGCCTCTCGCACCGCTGGTATCTCTTCCACGCAACGCGCCGAAACCTCTTTGCCAGCTCAGGGGCGTTTTTCCATAGAAGGCTCCACAGAACTGACTTCGGGCTGAGTGCTGTCGATGATGATGATGGGTGCAAGCGAGAAAGACTAGAGGATTTCTATTTTGTGGGGGTGGGGGAGGGGAATTCAACGAAGCATCTCAAAGCTTAGAGCCTCGACCTCAGGCATCGCGATGGGTGCATCCGGCAGACTTGCGGCCGTGACCTGCACCCACCAGTATTCGACACGCAAGCAGATGAACTTGCCAGCATCTGTTCATGAACTCTACGTGTATTCACTTGCATGTGCACATGATTTCTATACACAGTCGGCCATCAAGCCTTGAGCACCTGAAAAGACTGTCGTGGAGACCCTGATCCATCCAGAGGCTACTTGGAGGTTCGTGGTACTTCATCACCGAATTATAACTGCACTTCTAACCCAACTGTGACCCTGTTAGGACACTGAAGAGGCTCATAGGTGGATGATAAGTACAGTGATATAACTGGGTAACAGGCTGATAAGTGGGTTATAAGTGCAATTTTATAACTGGGTAACAGGCTTATAAGTGGGTTGTCAGTACAGTTTTATAAGTGGGTAACAGGAATACAAGCGGGTTGGAAGTACAGTTTTATAACTGGGTAACAGCCTGATACGTGGGTTAGAAGTACAGTTTTATCACTGGGTTCTAGGTACCATCCCTAAACCCTAAACCCTAAACCCTGAACCTCCAAGGTATCAGGAGGCCTTCAGCGCCGGGCTCAGCATGGTGGGTGCCGGAAGAGCCGGGACCTAGCACCAACTAGGAAAAGGAGACTAGGGTTTGGGGTCTGGGGTTTGGGATTTGGGGTTTGGGGTTTAGGGTTTGGGCACATGGAGGCTTCGCGACGTCTGTTGCTCTTACCCGTCGCTCATTTGTAGGACTTTGGCGCTGGAGGGAGAAAGCCCAGAAAAACTTCCTGGTGCCTCCGCATCGTCAGCTTCCTTGTCGGAGTGCTTCGCCTGGATGCCACAGGAACTAGCATGTGAGTGCTTGCCATTGGCTTCCGAAGGATTCAGGCTCATGTGAATGCATCTGGCGAGGAGTAGCCGAGGCACTTCGGCCATGTCTGCTGGTACATCCGTCTCCGAAGATGCTATGGATGACGAGCGTGACGACAACACCTGCACATTCTGGAAATCATGTGGGCGTCGAAGGGGCTTGTGAAATCGACGCCGACCGCAAAAATGGTAGGTCTTTGACGTGAAGCCTGTCTTGCGGCGGCCTTCTCAGACTCTTCGAAAAGCTGTTCTGCGCAACTCACCTGTTGCTATCCCAAACAAGCTTGACATCTGCACAGGGACAGGATCAAGAGACCGGCTGTCCGTGACATGCCACAGCTTCAGCTAGGATGCGTAGTTTTTGGGTCAGGGGAGTTCATGAATACTTACACCACAAAACGATCAGATGCAACAATCCAAGAGACTCAAGTGAGACTGCAGTGCGCTATCGGGGCCTTCGCGATCTGCTGATGAGTTGTTGATCGCTCGCAAGGTACCTTGCCCAAGAGAAACCATAAGCACAGTACCACACCAAACTGCGCATCTCATTTCTCCAAGCGCCTACCTACACATGCCTACTCCTAGAGACCTCCACGACTCAATGCAGCAAGATGCCTCGTCCATTTTTGAGGCCATACAGGAGAGAAGGTAGGAAGCAATTGCCTGGCACTGTGGCACCTCCAGAGCCGAGTTTGGGGGTTTAGGGTTTTGGGTTTAGTGTTTAGAGTGAACAGGTGAGCGAGCAAGTTCTTCTTGGGACTTCACTCTGTCACCATCTTTCACTAAGCAGTCCTGTGAGTCACTGAACGGCTCGTCGTTGCAAGTACAAACAAAAACTACCGTACCTGAAGCTGCCCGAAACCTTCCAACATCGGTCCAACTCTGTGGTGATACGTCTCAGCGACAAGCCTCCGTCGACAGGAAGTGCAGAAACTCCTTTCGGCTCTGTGTCGAAGTGATCTGAAGCTCAAGGTGTGCATGGCATCGAGACCCTTTTCAGAATGAAGCACTTGCAAAGAATACCAAAGCATTTCCTGCGCATATCACAACTGGGAAAACGGTAACTGCTGTCCTCAATCTCCGAGAGCGTTTCCACAGCCACCTTGGTGGGGGTTGACCGGCATGCCCCATGTCGGCGAGATGTGGGCCGACCGCTGGCATTGGTTCAATCCAATCCTCAAGGACCGACAACTTTCTCGTCGAGGCATGGCTCTGAGGGCTGTGCCACAGCTGCTGCACCGCCCTGGCTGGCAGGGCAACAACGCAACGTCGCAAAACCCGAAAACCCTGAAGCCTTGAACCCTAAATTCCAAAACCCAAAACTTTCAACTGAGCCCTTCGACCGGGCATGCAGCTGCTCTCAGTTTCGACGGCTGCTGATTCTGCAAAGGGTTGCTAAATGGCGTCAGCTTACAGTGCCTAACGACACGTCCAGTTTTGCCAGAGAAGCGACTACACCACACTGGCTGTTTGGGTTTAGGGTTTAGGATTTAGGGTAGGGTTTAGGGTTTAGGGGTTGGGTTCAGGGTTTGACAGGTGCATGAAGCACATCACATTCCCAGGTCTCGGTTCTGGCAGGCCTGCTCTTGCAAGTACTGCACCAGGTGCAGAAGCCGAAGCCTCGTCCGGGTTTTCGATTCCCAAACATGAAGCAGTTGAACAAGCCTAAACCCTAAACCCTAAACCCTAAACCCTGAACCTGCCCAGGGAGCGAGAACCCGGAAGTCGCCTGGGTCGCCAATCTTCCGCCCCGCTCACTTCCGCCGCCAGGCGCGAGGCCAGGTGACAGGCAGGGAGACCACGACAGGCGGCCCTTGGGGCTGGCAGGGGTTGGGTTTAGGGTTCAGGGTTCAGGGTTTAGGGTTTAGTGGTGGGGGTAGTTCATGGGTGCACGAGGTTTTTTTTGGGGCCTTGCGCATGAACAGTCTGTCCTGCAAGTTTAGGCCTTGAGGCTTATGGACTTTGGCCGATGCACCCTCCCAACCCTTTTTTGGCTTGAGGGCTCCTGCGGTGCCCAAACCCCAAACCCTAAACCCAAGCCCGTGAATAGGGTTGAGGGTTTAGGGTTTAGGGTTCAGGGTTTAGGGTTTAGGGCTTAGGGTTTAGGGTGTAGGGTTTAGGGTTGAGCGATTCGGGTTCGAACTTGCAAGTGCTCTCAATGACAGTCGTGGGGACCCAAGGAGCAGCAAGGCTTCGTAACAAACATGGCGTAACAGGAAAGGAGTGAACCCAGCATTTTAAACAATGCATGTAGCATCTCATATGATATGGCACACGACCTGGGCCTCCGTCGGAAGAACAACTTCGAGGCGCGTTTTTTTTCGGCGGCGATTCGAAGCCCTCTTCCCTGTCTATTCAGAGGCTCCGTGGATTGAAGTGTCAGTGACCCCCGAAGCTTCCCGAAACTCCTGCCCAGTTCGGGTCTTGTGCCATTGTTGCGACTCCGAGGGTGCTCCCCAAACTGCAGAATGCGGCCCAAGAAAAGAACCAAGCTCTGAGAAGCACACCACACCTCTTCCAGCTCAGTCCTGCATCGGTTTAGGGTTTAGGGTTTAGGGTTTAGGGTTTAGGGTGGTAGATTTCGAAGCATTGGAGGACACCATGCTTGATTCCGGGGGGAGGCGCAGTTCACTGGCCCGAATGAAGCAACTTGTGGACCGCCACGAAGCCAAAGCAAGATAAGGTGCCGCAGTTACGTAAAGTCTGATTTTCGCTCTCTTCGCCAGACCGGCGCTGCAAACTTGTGCCGACCAGGCCTGCTTGGTACGACCCGCATGGCGTGGCACGTGCCGCAGAACTTTGCAATGGCCTTCGGGAGGCTTGTGGCGCTCGGACGCAAATCGACAGCCGACAGCTATGGCCGCTACAACATTCTACAACTCAGCTCAGGCCCTAGCCTGCTCGGATTCAATCTTCTGCTGACTGCTGACAGCAGCCGCCGGCAGAACGAGTTTACCTGCCAAGGACAGACCCTCTAAGGTAATCTGCGAGATGCTGGCGCGCATGCAGATGTGAGGACTTATGGACGGAGACCTTGAATGACTCAGCACGTGACCAAACCCTGACTCCGCGAAGAAGGATTTTGTTCCAGGATGCATCACAAGACAGGGGCCATGGAATGATACAGCCAGCTGATGCCCATGCAAGCACTCGACAAGCTGACAAATGCCCAGAGCGTGGCGCTAGTCAATCGTCGAGTCAAAGGCCCAAATCAACAGATCCAACCTTGTTCGTCTTGTCCGTCCGGAGAGAATGTCTCACGCAGAAACTCCTGAAATCCATGACGTCGCCCACGACTCGGCTTCAAAACTCAAATGAAGGATTATCTTGTCTTGAAGTTACGACGATTCAAGGCGGCGAATTTCCTCAACTTCGGAATAGGGGTAACGAAAAGGACACTCCGCCCTTCTGGTGCAAGTTCCCTGACAGGGTCCTGTAGGTTCCAGACCTTCTCAAGCCAGGGCGCCTGATGGCAGCTAAGCTTTCAGAAGCTGCGCACACTGATGCCCAGCAGTGTGATGCTACTTCGTCAGACATGCCGGGAAGGGCGCTGAAGCGCAGCAGAACTTGAAGTTAGCCTGGTATATGGGGGCTTCCCAAATAGGGGGTCCCCTGACTTGCCCTCCCAAAATAATATAATCCTTGTTATGGTAACCCAACAAAAGGTACCCCTATTTTCGGACAGCCCAATATATGAAGCATTAAAGGAGTGCCGTAAGCACATGGCTGCACTCTCTCTGGTCCAACCTGGCTGAAAGCGTGGTAGGCGCGCATGCTGCGAGGCCTCTCGGCTCAGAGGGGGAAGTTTGCATTCGTTTAGAGTTAAGGGTTTAGGGTTGGGTTCAGGGTTTAGGGTTTAGGGTTTAGGGTTTAGGGTTTAGGGTTTAGGGTTTAGGGTTTAGGGTTTAGGGTTTAGGGTTTAGGGTTTAGGGTTTAGGGTTAGGGTTTAGGGTTTAGGGTTTAGGGTTTAGGGTTTAGGGTTTAGGGTTTGGGGTTCTTGACTCATATACGGCTTTGTGCTGCTTGCAGCCGGCCTCCTGTACAGGCCCACAGGGCGACAAGGCCACAGCAATGCAGCTCCGAATCGCCGAGCCAGAATGTCGCGCAAGCCGAGGCTCTGCAAAGCATCTCCCGTATCTAGGTTTAGGGTTTAGGGTTTAGGGTTTAGGGTTTAGGGTTTAGGGTTTAGGGTTTAGGGTTACTCCGGGGCATCCTCTGGGCTTACACTTATAAAAGTTTTAGACTGGGCTCCATGGCTGTCCCAAGATGTTCAGGAACTCATGTGGCGCAATACAACCCCCCCTCCCCCCCGCCCCCCACAATTGGACCAAACCTGTTCCTCTTTAAACGGCCCTCCTTCCCCGGATTTCATGCGGGTTATGATAACGTTTGCGATTGAGAACGGATAAAACAAACCGAAGACCATGGAAGACCCTTAAATCAAAACCAAGACATACGACGTGCGATTCGTTGATTGTGACATCTGTGGGGCATGGTAAGACATGTGGTTGGTTGCCATTGCATTTGGTTAATTTGGGGGTGTGGGGGCATTGCAAGATGTATGGCTTGTTGCCTTTGACTTGCCGGCCTGTTGGGCATACCCTAAACCCTAAACCCTAAACCCTAAACCCTAAACCCTAAACCCCAAACCCCAAACCCGTTAAAGTGTATGATTTCTTGTCTTTCTTGAGTCTCAGCTCCCCAGCATCGGCAGAGCTGAAATGACAGGCCACCTGCAAGCTTCGACTGTCATGGGACCAGGGTTTAGGGCTTCGGGCCACAAAGAGTTGCTGGAAGTTGTGCGGCAGTTTCATGAAAGAACGGGTGATGTTCTTGGACCATGCCCGCAAGCTACTTGACTTGGACCCTCTGGCCAGAATCGCGAGCATCTCCAACTCCCAAAGCGAGCCTGGCTTTGCCGAGAAGGCTGCAGAGCATTGGAGGAACTGAAGCCGCTGCACCTGAGCAGTTCTTTTTGTGCGACTACACTGACAGCAGTTTGAGTGAAGCAGCTCCTCTGTAGACTCTTACACTGCATACGCAGTGTAGCGGCACCGGCGACAGCCATACGAGTAACTCTAGCCTCTCTGCTTCGTCACCTAAGCCGATCTGCTTAAGAAAGCAGAGGCAAAAATCTACCAAGCCGTCAAGTGACACAGTGAATCAGTGATAAGTAGCTGTCGGTTGCCGGTTGCTTCGTATGATTCTGCGGCACACACGGCGCACAAGCGGCACCATGCTACTTTTGTTGAGACTCTCACGCCGCCTCCCAAAGATTGTCGCTTTCGGACTTCATCTCTACTCGGAGTGAGGTGTGAAAGCTTTTCATGCCTTGGACATCCTCAAGCCTTGATCACTGCGACTCTTTGCAGGTCTTGTTCGACTTGATGCTGCTCCACGCGTTCGGGAAGTAGGTGTATCCTTGCGGGCTCCAGATTTTCAGTGCCCTGGTTTGGGAAACGGTGGCGTCGGGTCACGGAGAATGTCCGTCCTTTGCGCCTCCTCTCTCGCAGGCAGGATACGCAGTCGGCGCCGTACCTTGACCAAC
>CAJNDS010002439.1:15000-20000 GCA_905221605.1 Symbiodinium natans
GCTGCGTGCTCGAAGCGCACTCCGCATGCCAAAAAGGCACTTAGAAGCTTTCTACGAGTAGGGATCACCTCGAGCTCTCAGCCGCTAAGTTCCCCACTTTGCCATCATGTCTCTGGCTTGGTCTCCTGCGTCAGTTCGCAACATGCCAGAACATGATTATTAGCTCTATTGCTCTTCGTATGATTATTAGCACAGTATTGTTAGCATTAGTATTCGTATTCGTATGAGTATGACAGTATTGTTATTATTGTCTTTGAAGCTGCACCAACCTATGGTCTTCCGAGACGAGCTGGCTGCAACGTCGGGGTTCTGCCGACTCCGAGACCAGCCACCCAAACATGTTCCCTCAAACCCCAAAGCCCAAACCCCAAGCCCTGTTGAACCCGGTCTGAGAGCCAAACCCTGAACCCTAAGCCCTAACTAAACCCTAAACCCAAAGCCCTAAACCTGATTCGGAACTCGCACACGTGAAACGATGTCACACTACAACGCCGCCCCGGGCCAGGTTTAGAGGTTATATGAGTCGCCTATTTTGTCATTATTATGTTGTGGTAATCTTATGCCATCGTGGCCATAACTTGACTAAGCAACTTTTTGTTGCGCATAGTGTGTTGTATTGTATTCAACCAAGACAGCACTGACTCAGCAGCCCTGCCTGTGTAGACATGTCTGTCTTCGTGGCCACCTGGAAGATTTACCTTGGGCGCTCGCCACGAGAAGCACTCTCCGAGCAATTCGACAGGGGCTTTCTAATCCTTCAACCATCTCCTCTCGCGGAAGCGGCTGCAGTTTAACCGCACCAAAAAACGACTGCGGCCCTCAAGTTGTGCTTCGGTACCACTGGCAAATTCAGGGATCATTGCACTTAAGCTAATTTCACGTGTAGACTACGGTAGGTATCAGCTTCGGGCCCAAAAGCCCCGAGCGAAGTCTTCGATCAGATGCCTGTGCTGAGCCAGCACATCAACATTGTGCACCGACTGTGGTCTCTTCAACCTCCACGGTTTACAACGAACTGCGATGGCGAAAGCCGACACATGAAAGACGCAGATGGCAGGTACTTTCCTTAGTCCTCTCCGGTCAGAACGAGGCATAGCTTCCTAGTCGTTTGCACTCCATGGTCTTGGAGCACACAGACTTTTTATGTGGTGTCTGGTCTGTACAGCACCCCCCCTCCCCGCCCTTCTCGACTAGCTCTTATGCACTGGACAAGGAACCTGCTCAAGTTTCAGGCCGTAAGGGAAGTGCTTCTTGAAATTGCCGTCCTTCCAGACCTGCTCGCAGCACCAGCTGCCCAAACACTGCATTCGTGCTCGGGTCAGGTGCCTCGGGTTTTACTACTCAGATGGCCGCGCAGCCCCCAGGCAAACGAAAAGAAAGGAGGAACTTCAACACGTTGGCAAGAGAGTTGCAGGGAGGGTTCCGGAGATGAGCGGGTTAGGGTTTTGGGTTCAGGGTTTAGGACTTTACAAAAGATGCGCTCGCTTGGCTCCATCAAGCATTGCTCGTAAGGCACCATGCCTCTTCGCGCAGGCCGGCCCGGCGATTGGAGTAGGCCCAATTGCCCTTCAAGTCATAGATCTTCTTATAGGGCTCCCTGCTAATGCCTTGGTTGTTCGGTCTATAGTGCGCGCAGCACATCATCCACGAAGAGCTTCCATGCACAGCCCCAGCAAGAGCTTGGACTAAACGCTGTCTCACTGAGCGCCGCGTCAACCCTTGCGTTCCTCTCATGTCCGATGTTACAAAATGCTCACCTCGTCAATTTGTTTGAATCTAGCTGACTCTAGCGGCCTGGCACGCCAGGGCGTGCAAGTGCAACTCCAGTCTAAAATCTGGGAGGCTTGGCCACCTTTACCCTCCTGCAAATGCCAGGAGTCCTCGTAGTCTCATGTTGAGCGCGACCTGTAGGTAATAGAGCTGTCCGTTCACCTGGAGGTGTGCTCTTCAGGCTTTGGCCATGGCCCCGAAAGACCCTATCCGACCGTATCCTGCACTTGGAATGCGTCAAGTCCCTTAATTGCCTCTTTCCGGTCAGGGTGCAGGAGTTTGAAACGTAAGCATGCTTGCAAACTAGCTGCCGGGATCAATCGTAGAAAGAGTACGGCGTGATCGCTAGCAGGCTTAGCAGGTGGGGACGGGGCTGCTACGGGGTGCGGTATCGTCTTCACATCAGCTGACACATCATCTTCTTCACCGCTATATGGGATTCTTGCACGAGCCGAGCCTGATCATGAACTGTCTCACACCACTCCGACACGTCTGTCCACGCCACTTTGTTGGAGCCTGACGCATCCTGGTGCTATACATGGCTGCAGACAAGGCACATTGAAAATCAAGTTGCGGCACGTTGGCACAATGAACGTGATCCGCCTCACAGCACCACGCCCCAGGTCAACCAAACCAACCCCCAACCCGGACCCCTCGAAAAATCGCCAGAGATGCATACAAATGTGCTTAAAATGTTAGGGCCGTATAGCCCTCAAGAAGCCAGAGAAGTGGAAGCGGATCGTGGGGCCTGGATCCTCGGAGCTTGCGCAGTAGGCGGCCCAGCTGCCTGTGCTCCGTCCTTAGGATGAGATGGACGTGAGGCATCAATCGGCAAGTTCTGGTCCCCATTTCTACACGAAGCCACTAGCAGACTCTAGCCAAAGAAAGCAAGTGCCCAAATGTAGATGGGACACGCGTCGATGACTTTCACGACCTCACAGCACCAGCCCGGCCCAAGACAAAAGTCAAGAAAGAGCAGTGAATTTGGCAAGAGGAAAACGTACAGCATGACAGGACCTCAGGAGCTCATCAACAGCCAGATCGAGCCCTTCAAAGGCCGAAAAGCCGATTTTTGCTTCGCAAAAATGCGGCCCGGACTCATAGCGGGCTAATTTCAGTTTCGGCTGACTGCTCAAAGGTGCCGGTGCAGGTGATACGCAGTTGAGAACAGACGGTTGAGCCGCAATGCAAGGAAGAGAGCATTGGTGAGATCTGGGCGACTCGACATGACTCGACATACCTCCGTCAAGCTGCAAACTTTGCAGAGATCAGCGGCTTTGTTCCGCTCTTCCTCGGCTGCCCAGGCTACGGGCCAAGATTGTTGCAGGCATTCCATACCAAGATTGACCTCCTCCTCCAACTCATGAGCAGTTCCTTAATCCGCCGAGGCCTCGGGCCGGAGGTGTATAGAACAGGCACCCCCCCAAATCCTCCACACCCAAAACCACTTTTCGGACCCCTTTTTTTGCCTCAAATGGGTACCCCCCTCTTGGAAACCGGGGTCCGCAAGCGGACGGTTCGCCAGAAGCAGAGGCAGTTGAAGCCCCTCCCAGCAGGGCCCCCCTTCCGCACCCCCTCCCACCCACCCCTCCCCACCACCCCCCCCACCCCCCCCCCACCCCCCCCCCCCCCTCCCCCCCCCCCCCCACCCACCCCCACCCCACCCCCCCCCCCCCACCCCCCCCCCCCTACCCGCCTAGGGCCCCTCTCCTCGCCGCCCTCAGCTTGAACCCAAACCCTAAACCTAAACCAAAAAAAAAACCCTAAACCCCAAAGCGTGAACCTTGAGCCCTAAGCCCTCAATCCTAAACTAACCCAACCCTATACCCCAAACCTGAAACCATAAACCCGGAACCCTAAACCCGAAACCCAACCCTTATTGCTTGGGGTCCAGCGACTTGGGCGCTGCGGAATCACCATGCTCACGCGGATGCGCTTGGCCGGGCCGAGGCGGGTCGCGTAGCGTTAAAATTAAGATTGCGCTGCGTAATGCTGCGTGCAACAAGAATAGTGGGCGACAGTGGTGATTAGGCCACCTGCGCGCCGCTGACTCTGCAAGGGCTTTGCTCCAAATAGCTGGTCCATCAACAGAGAAAACACAGGGCGGCCGGGGAGGGGGGGAGGGGTTGAATCGACCTGAAGCCGAATTCGACTAGTAAAGCTGCATTGTTGTATAGGCGACGCCGCATTGTCTGACGCCGCATTGCGGGGTGACGCCCAGTTGTCCCCTGCCGCCGACTTACACGTGAAGCTGAAGTACGCCCCGACCCCGAAAGGTGTAGCCCCAATACCCCCTGACGCCGAAATGTGAAGACGAATTAGCCCTCAAGTTCCATCTCACCATCGGGTTGTGCAATGCTGGAGAGCGCAGCGGACTTGTGCTTCCACAGAAGCAGGATCCTAGAGAAACACATGCTGTGCCAATCTGGTTCCTTAAGCCCAGCCCTAAACAGATCCTTGGAAACACGAAAACCAAACCAAGCCCGAAGCTTCCAAACACCCCGCGGTCCCTCCAATACTGCACACAGCCTCCCCCACAAGATTAAAACATATGTTGAAGACTACGCCAACCCTCAGCCCAAAGGGCCGGATGCAGAGGCCGAGTGAAGCTTGCTTTTGCTACAGGCGGGACAGCCTGTGCTGCACTCAACAACCGAATAGTTTCAGGTTGATGTGGCTGAGTTGAGTTAAGCCTACAACGTCCTCGGAAGTGCCTCTCAATTTAACACCTGGCACTGCAAGATGCATCAAGATCCCGCTTGCATTGCTGCGTATTTCCTCCCCCATGCATGGTGCACTGGCTCCAGGCTCTCAAACGCCAAGGTCGGCAAGGCAATTGAACTCTGAAACCAAAAGCCGATTGTCTAAACATTCACTATCCACGAAGTGCCGAAGCCCTAAAACATCCGAAAGTTCTAGAGTGCAGAACTGGCGGATGACGGCGCACAGTGAGATGACGGGTTTTATCAAACTGCGCACACAGGTTTCTCTTTGTAATTTATAGGAACCAGCCGCCTGGTGCACCGGCCCGTGGTGAGGACCACGATACTCCTCAAAAAGTATGCGTGGCGGGCCTCACTCAGTGGATGCTGCGCGAAAATCTTCTGGGCGCCCATAACCCTCTCCCCTTAAACTCTGCTAAGCCCAGGCCCGCAAAAGTCACAGCCCCAAGCTGCATCAGCTGGCCTGTTGGGCCAGTCTTTTGCTCAACATGAAGCAGTCCTGTCCAT
>CAJNDS010002439.1:25000-186749 GCA_905221605.1 Symbiodinium natans
AGTGTTGGTGCTCGCACACTAGCGAACCAGTCCTCGGCAGATGTATTCGCCACATCCTCCTGTGGGCACAGGAATCAGCCAATAAGATGACATGTAATTAGAGTTTTTTGCCACCAGCCTGGCTGACTGAAAGTCGCGCTGCAGGGAATGACGCACGTTACCATCCCAGGAAATGGCTTGACATTCTGAAACCAGACTCCTACCTGCCAGCGACCACAACATCCACACAAGAGGAGACCCATAGGTTCTTTTTGTTTCTTTGTTTTTTTGCCACCCGCCTAGCCGACTCAAAGTCACACTGCAGGGAACAAAACACGTTGGCTTTGGGGACTTTGGGGTTTCGGGCTCGCTGCCAATTGGACCCCCAACTGTAGGGATGTTGCAAAACCCTAAACCCAAAACCCTTTTTTTGCATCCGGGCTATGGTGTCCTGGCCAGAAAGTCTTAGCAAAACTACCCTAAACCCTAAACCCTGATGTCCTCAAGGCGCAGGCCATTGGCCAGCACCCACGGGAGTAGCCAGGCTGAGAAGCGCATTGGCTACGCGTGCGCTTCCTTACCCTTCTCAATGCTGTCGAAGAATGAAAAGATGCCTCGCCCAGCTTTTCTCATGCCTTCGAAAGGGTGGAACGTCGTTGATCGTCTACGTGCATCAGCGTTCAACGAAGGTTCTTTTTGCAAACAACTGCGAGCTTGAGCCGCCACGGCCACGGCTCCAATGACTCAAGCCATAGAAAGCATACCGTGCTAAACAGGTCATGATTCACACATGCGATCTAGGCGCCGGCATCATAAGCGGGAGCAGTGCAAGGGACTTCTATCAACTTCTCCAGGTCTACGAGGGTCTACGGGCTTCCGTTCTGGGATCCATGCTGCAGCGAGCGCATACTGCGAGGACTTTCGGCTGCGAGTGCTACCTCGCCGAAAGGGCTCAGCACAATGGCAGATTTGCCGGCTGTGCCGTCAAGTGACTAGAGCTCGTCCCTCGCGGCTACGGAGGCGACGATACCGACCGCACGACGCACCCATAGGCACATGGCCTGGACTCTGCTGCAGCCGGGCAGTGAAGTACCTGGCCCGTGAGAAGATTGGCCACCACCCAGAGCTGACACCCTTTGAAGACGTTCATACTTCCCTACTTGCAATGCATTGCAAGCTTTAAGACTCAGAGATCTGTCGGGCCAGGCCTGCAGCATTCTGCGCATAACGTTGGTGATAGTCCGGAGTCTGTGAACGTGCACGCCCTGAAGGGTGTCCAGAGTGCTGAACTCTTAGGGTTTAGGGTTTAGGGCGGGTTTAGGATGTTGTCTCAGGTTGTCTTGTACGGTAGCACGGACTCATGAAATAGGAAACCTTGCAATCGGCAGAAACAGAACCGGCCCAGCAAATCCCGGAACAAGCCTGGAACAAACAATACTTGCGCGGGTCCTAGAATCATGCAGACCGCTATCTCAGGCTCAGGTTTCTTAGGCTCGAGCCCATCAGTGCTTCCTCACCCGCAGGTGTGTCGAAACGCCTATGGCTGCCGAGATTGATCACCGGTTGATCCAAATTATGGGCTCTTTCTGGCGCTACTTCAGCACAGTCCTGATGATTTAGCGTGCCATCGTATTTAAGACCTGGGATCAGCCCCCTGGAGCGGACTCGAGGCCAATTACTGGTGGCAAATCGGCCTTGCTACGCGTATGTGCGTGCTGTATGCGTTTAGGGTTTAGGGTTCCTGCCTGTGGTGTTGCGTCGCATGCCCAGCAGCTGGAAAATCCTGACACTGATAGTGCAAGAAGGGCAAGCAACGGTTTAAGGGTTTAGAGTTTAGGGTTTGCAAACTGCATTGATGCATGCAGTATATGGCCCCAGGGCATCACATCACTACTAAAGGACGGCCCTGTTTGGGCACCTAAGGGTATGACCAGAGGCCGTATCAAGACAGGGACCCCAAACCGGGCGAACTGACCACATCAGATCAGGTCCTGCCAAGGTCTGTCCGTCGAGGGTCGCCTCTGTCTATAAGGGGGGTCGCCTCAGCATGTGATCTTCAACAAGGCTCAAGGCCAAATGCCCCAGGGACGACACTAGGATACCTGGGGCGACGGCAGAAGTATCGGCACGTTTCACGTGACTCCCGGGTGGCCTGGTAGTTGGTGCTCTCTAGTAGGGCATTCGGAAGAGGAGCATGTGCCAGCTACTGCACTTCACCTTTGAGAACAGCGTCGGAGGCCTTCGATACCGGAACTGGGCTTGAGCGTCGACGGGTCACTCCCGTCGGCGCGTCAAACCGATGCTCCTGGCAAATGCTCAGCGGTGACTACGTACCCCCAGCAGCATGGCTTGCACTCGTTTTCCTAGACCCGAAGCCCGAAGTTGCTCCTGTGGACACCGAGTTGGAGGGGAGAAGAATAGCATGCCTTCTGAACCTGACGCAGGAGTAGTAGTCCATATTTGGCCACACTTGTCGGGGGGAGAGGGAGGGGGGGGGGGGCTGATTTGTGCCGCTACGACTGCTGTAGTTGACCTGTATATCCGTTCGAGGTCTGGGATCTATAGCCAGGAGGGTGCCATACAAAGTCTCGTGCAAGAATATTGCGATATAACCCCATGCCTATAACTATTCTGGGAAAGAATGCCTGCCGCATGACTGGAGACTGGAGGTCTGGAGAGCCACTTGGGACGCCACCAATGTCTGCTATGCTCCGCTGCGACCCCATAGCCTGTCAGAACTCAAGACTCGAACTTCTCGTCAATGCCTGTAACCACCGATGCAGACGCAGAAAGTAGCTTGCGGGCCATGCGACAGAGTTGTGCAAGTGCTACTGCTACTGGCTGCTACTGCACTAGAAATCACAAAAGAGCGCTATATAGACGCTTTGGCCAATGCAGGCACTTTAGGCTCAGATTCGGCTGAAACTTCGGCTTGCCTGTTTACCCTCCCTGCGCGCTCGGGGTGAGCGCAGCGGCGAACTGTTCCCTGCAGCATAGCTCAATGCAATTTACGTGTCGTCAGTTGATTTGCGCTTCTGAAGAACAAACATCGACACCGAGCGTGGCTGCAGGCACTGCTTTGGACCTTGCATGTCCAAATCTGTGACGACTACTGTGGCAGACGCAACTTTTTCAGTCCCTGGCCGTCGTCTTTCATCTGGTCGACAGAAGCCGCTTTCCACCAAGACTGCACAGCAAAGCTCCAAGACAACCACAGGTGGTCACAGTCTTCACAACACTTATCTAGGCTGGATCAATGCAAGGGTCCTGCCGCTCTTTACGGGGCGTCTCTTCATGGGACCTGCAAGGGCCGTCGGACAATGCGAAGGGCTGTTGCAGCTTTGGGGGCTCACATGGGCCCGTGCTGGCGCTTAAGCTCTCAAGCATAAACTGCAGGCTTGCAAAAAGAGGTGACCGGCAGGCTGCTTGAAGCTAGCTGAGTCTTCGGGCGCGTCACTGGCAAGTTGAACCTGCCGGGCCAACAGCAGACATGCTTTCAACCCTTGATTCAAGAGATGATCTGCGCGATGGGTCCTCGCATGTCCTTTCTGGCTTGGCAACCGTGTTTGGGTTCTCAATTAAATTACATGTCTGCGACGTCAACCAACCACTACGGATAGAACATGTCCCAACCATACGGACACTGTTTCGTTCAACTGGAATGAAGACAGGCAGCACGAATCCCATCATAAAACTGGACCATAGGGCACAAACTTGAGAGCTAACCGCGTGGACACCCGTTCTACTGGCAGCCTGCAGCAAAGCTTCAGAAGTACAAACAAAAAGACGACATAAATCGATTGTTGAGCATCGGAACGCTTTCAAATCTCGACTTTGCAGGGCGCGTGCAGCGCAGCAAGAGGCAGGAGTGCACATGAGGCAAGCTGATGGACCGATTTCGCAAGGCAGCATCACTGCCCAAGCAGGAGCAGTCCTGAGAAAGTCGCCTTTTTGTAATCACGATCGGCCGTCACCGTCTGGGCGCAAATGCCCGCGAACTCCCCATGTTGGGAAAGCACATGAGCACCCTGCTGGCTCATGGGGTGAGGACCCGTCTTGGGCACCTCAAACCCTCCTGCAGATTGTCACCTCCCTGGATGTTCTTACTGAGTCACAGAGCCTCACCCTAAACCCCAAACCCCAAACCCCAAACCCCAAACCCTAAACCCTAAACCCTAAACCCGATCCCAAACCGTGTCAAAGCAAGCAGGGAAGCTCAGGATGCTTCGCTCGAAGCTCCTCGCCAGTAGCGAAAAGTCGTCCCTCGGCGGGCTTGGCTTTCAGCGACCGCATGAAGGTTTATTAGTGTTTAGGGTTAAGGGTTTAGGCTCTAGGCGACAAGAAGCAGCAGGAGCAAAGTCCACAACGATCGTGCTGCCAGCTAAGCATTACGCCTTCAAACTTCGAGTTCTGGCAAACCCTGGGCACGCCCTTGTACCTCTACACCTTTCTCCCGTCCTGGCCTGGTAGATGATGATCCTGGTGGGATAGAGGCCTTTCTGGTACCGCTCATTGATTCGGTCAATCCACCTGTGCAAGCACTGTCGAAGGGTTCCCTAAACCCTTTTTGCATCCGGACTCCCGTGGTACCCTAAACCCTATAAACCCCCTACACCTCCTAAACCCCCTAAACCCCCTAAACACCCTAAACCCCCTAAAGACCCTAAACACCCTAAACCCTAAACCCAACCAGGGCCAACGGATGCCGGTGGCCTCCTGGTCTCCACAGGATCTTTGGCGTTGTGTGCCGTAAAGTGTGCCTGACAAGTCTGGGGTTAAGCACAAACCCTAAACCCCAAACCCTAAACCCTAAACCCCAAACGGCATCATTCTGTTTAAGGCTTCCAAGCATCGAAAGATCCATGTCAGAGGTGTTGAGCAGCGCTTAAGGCTTAAGGCCCTGGGGGTTTAGGGGAGATTGAATGTGCAGCTAAAAAAATGCGCAGTAGGGGAGGCGACCAATCTTCGGTATCTTCGGGTCATGAAATCACGACTGCCAAATGAGCATGCCAAGAAGTACTGTGCCTGCTGTGATGGTACGCCTGGTCCATGCCAGATAATGTTGCACTGCTTTTATTAGGGCCTCCCCCCCCCCCCCCCCCCCCCCCCCCCCCCCCCCTGACCCCCAACAAATTTGGACCCTCTATAAATGCGTGGCGCGGCCAACCCCCCCCAAACAAATTGGGGGGAACCGCCCTCAGGGCCTCAAGCCGTAGGACCTCAAGGCCTGAAGCTTTCCAGCCTTTATAAGATTCCTGGAGCCCAAGACCCTAAACACAAACCCTTGAAAAAACAATCATCCAGAAAAAGAACTGTGTACTATAGAGCGTGACCAGACAAACTTACTAAAGACAGTCCGGCCGGCTCGTGGGCGACCTATCACCAAATTTGTTTGGGGCCTCGTTTCGTAATGAAATTCCGTGGAAACCGGCCGGGTTTAGCTTTCTGGATTCCTCTGGCTCTTTAAGATTCCGGGAGCCCAAAGGCCCTGAGGGCCTCAAGCCATCCTGCGTAAGCCCTAAACACAAACCCTTAAAAAAACACAGGCAACCGTCCAAAAACTAAACTTGTGATAACAGCAACAAACTCGGTTCGCAGAATCAATTATCGAAGCTTTTGACTAACACCCTGGATACACTAAAGTCGGTGCAACAGTCATGCCCCCATTTTTGATCTCGCCTCCGCCCTCTGCCGACTGGGAGGTTCATGGTACTTATTAACCACTTATAAGTGTACGTATATCTTATAACCATATTGGGGCACTTCAGGGGCTTGTAAGTGGGTTATAGGTAACAGTTAGAATTGGTTCATCAGTACCTAAACCTCCAAGTATCCCTCCCGCCTTGGCCGCACCTTTCGGGTAGAACCGATTGTCGGCCATGATGTTGGAACAGCCGGTGCCCGAGGGACACTTGTTGGCGTTGCTGGGATTCCAGCGAATCATCCTTGGCTGCCCCAGAACTTTTGGCAGGAAGCTTCTGGGCTTCTCATCCTGGCACATCTCTTGCATAACATGCAGGCCAGATTTGCGCACAAAGTCAAGAGCACCCACAAGCTCCCCCAACAAGTGTACTTGAAATCGCCGGCGACTCCCAAGAACAAAACCATGTCAGTCTGGGCGGCTCCTCGAACTCTGTGCGATCCTTACGTCGTGCCAAGGTCATGTGATGCGCTGCTAGAAGCCCATACGCAGCCTGAGGTACCCGAAGAGCCCAATACCCCTTGAATAAGCACCATACCCCTTGAATAAGCAACATTCCTGAAATCATAATAAAGATCCCTTGATAAGCTGAGGTATATTCCTTACTTAAGGGGTCTTGGGCTCTCTGGGAAAGTTCCGCGCAACAGAGTGTGGTCGGGCACAATGGTGTACAAAGCCGACGCTTGACGTAGGTTCTACTTCCGGAGCAGTGGCATGAAGCTGGTCGTCATCCAGAACATGTGCATCAGCTCTCCGTTGGAAGAATTCAGAATGCTGCCAGGAGTCGTTGTCAAACTTGCACCACTGCTTTGTGACCTGGCAGGATGCGCCTGATTTGTTTCGACTTCTTTGCACAGCTTCTACGATGAAGCAGAATTTGAAGAGAGGCTTCCAGCAGGCCTTGTCCTCCCAGGCAGCCACGTTTAGCATGTCTTCGTCCTGGATATTTCTAGGGCCGACAGTTCTTACGTCGAGTCTCTTGGGGGGAGTGTAGCAATCCTGAAGAAGCCGGCCCTGGACTTCCTTTGGTGCAGCTGAGACAAAACACTGAGTATCCATGCCCCAGGGCGGCTCATGCTCCAAACTCTAAACTCCTCCTGACCTTTCTCTTGATGTTGCACATTTCACTGCGCGAGGGCCGTTCGCAGAGGAGTCCTCTGGGATGTCAGCAACTCTCAATGCGCCCATGTGCGGCGCCTCCTGCCGAAAGCCAGGAATGCAGGAGCACATTCAATCACACCATGGTCACCACTAACTACAGCACTTAAAGCAAAACAAAACCACACCCATGGACAGCAGTAGCAGCGCAATTCAAAGCGGCATGTGACTCTGGTCCGGAAGTGTTTCATCCCGCAGAATCCGCCGGAGCCATGTGCCTGCTCACGACTGGGCATCTCTGCTTTCATGTGGCCGTGGAGCGAACTTGGCATGCTGCACGTGCCTTCCAAAGCCACCACAAGCTTATTCTCAGGGAGAGACCCAGAGAGCACAATACCCCTTAATTAAGGAATATACCTTAAACTACAAAAGGATCCTTAGTATGATTTAAGGAACCTTCCTTAATTAAGGGGTATTGGGCTCTTTGGGGACAGGCCTATCCAAGGGAGAGCCCAGAAGGTCCAGGTCGGGTGCGCATGGCTCCAGCGCATGGAGTGCCGCTGACACTTCGGTGGGTCGGTGCAGAACCGGCCTAGGATGTTCAGATTTTGTGGAAGCACAAGCTGAAGACACCTGCAGACTGCCGGCGAGCTTGGCTTTGAGGAAGACTTATAGAAGCCCTATTCTAACAAAGCCTGCGCCTGAGCCTTCGCAGTCTTCACAAGTGCACTTTCTGTCCGTCAGCTGCTCCAAGCGCTTGGGCCCTGGCGCCACCAAATATTCGAAGGTGCATCCTTCTGTGTGAAACCTGACTTCGGGTGCGCGCAACAACTGGTCACATAAATACACTGACTACGTGCACCCATATATATATATATACATATGTGTGTGTATGCATAACATGCATATGCACTTGTGTTATGTTATACTTGTACTTACACTTTGACTTGTACTTATACGTATACTGTATACTTGTGTGTTTATTGGAACTTATGTGTAGGCCTCTGTTTTAGTTTATTTTCTGGTGCTGCTGCTCCATGATGTAAACACACGCATGTATCTCTACGCAGAAGGTGTTTCCCATACTTGCCTAGGCGTGTTTCTACGGCATGCGTGTTTACAGATCTAAATACATATGTATATCTATATATATATATATATATATATATATGGTCAGCCCCCCCCCCCATGATCCACACCTATGGTTTTCCTGTCTTCGTCTTTGTCTGATTTTCTGTTTTTTCACAGGAAAAATGCAGTAAAAACTGCACTGGAATACAAAAAGCTCTATTATATTATCCTCTATAAAAACACTAGTGTTTTTATGTGCATTTTGCTTCTGAAACTTGTGTTATGCGGCTCTATAAAATTTTAGAAGGGTAGCCATTTAGAAGCTTAAGGCTTTTCAGGGTTGGGTTTAGGTTTTAGGGGTTTGTAAAAATTTAGATGATCTGTGGAAGGCACCGGGGCTTCCCCAGACCATTTGCAATTTTAAAGATCCTTAAAAGGGGCAGCCCTTTTCAAATTTGAAGGGCTTTAAGGTATTTAAAGCCTTTCAAAATTTTCAAGATTTAAAGGATCTTAACAGGCTTTAAAGCCCTTAACAACCTCGAAACGTTTATCCCTTAAAAGCCTAAAATTCTTTAAAATTTAAAACGGGCAGCCGTTTAAAATTAAGGAAGTTACGGATTTTAGAATTGAACATCCTAAAATCTTTAAACTTTAAAAGGACAGCCATTTACAACTGTAAGAATTTCAGGGTTTTACGGATTTTACAAATTTTATATTGTCTGGGGAAGGCACCGGGGCTTCTCCAGACCATTGGCAACTTCAACAATCTCTAAAATCCGCAAAGTGCAGCCACTTAAATACGTAAGCAATTTAAGGTCTTTAAAAGGCTTAAACGGCTTAAAACCTTCATAATCCTGAGAATGCTTAAACAGAAGCTTAAAGATTTTTATAAGATTTTAAGGATTTTTAATGTTTAGGTGGGTCTGGGGAAGCCCCAGTGCCTCCTTCCCCAGATCATGTAAACTTGCAAAAACCCTCAAACCCCTTAACCCTGAAATCCAACCCCGAAACCCTTAGCTCTAAACCCTAAACACTCAGCACCAGACCATAAACACTAACCCAAAAACTTAACACTAAGCCCTTAGCACAAACCCCAAGCACTTAACATGAAACCCTAAACACTTAAGCACTAGACCCTAAACACGAAACCCTAAACACTCAAACACTACACCCTAAAAACAACACCCTGAACATTACACACTAAACCCTACACACTAAACCCTGAACACTAGTAAACATCCTTAACACCCTAAATCCAAAAAAACAAACTGAAACCCTTCACACTAAACCCTAAACACTCAGCACTAGACCCTAAACACTACCCCTAAAAACTTAACACTAGGCCCACAAACCCCAAACACTTGACACGAAACCCTAAACACTTAAGCACTACTAAACCCTAAACACTCAGCACCAGACCCTAAACACTAACCGTAAAAACTTAACACTAAGCCCTTGGCACAAACCCCAAACACTTAACAGGAAACCCTAAACACCTAAGCACCCCTAAAAACTAAACCCTAAACATTACACACTAAACCCTACACACTAAACCCTTAACCCAAAAAAACCGAAACCCTTAGCACTGAACCCTAAACACCAGCGTAAACACTAACCCTACAAGCTTAACACTACGCCCTTAGCACGAACCCCAAACACTGAACACGAAACCCTAAACACTTAAGCACTAAACCCTTACTAAACACTAAACCCTAAACACTTAAACACTACACCCTACAAACTAAACCCTAACCATTACACACTAAACCCTACACACTAAACCCTAAAGCCTAAACAGAATGATTTTTTAAGTTGTCAATGGTCTGGGGCAGCCCCGGTGCCTTCCCCAGATCATTTAAATTTGTAAAAATCCTTAAAACCCTTAACCTAAAACCCAAACCCGAAACCCTCAACACTAAACCCTAAACACTAACCCTAAAAACTTAACACTAAGCCCTTAGCACAAACCCCAAACACTTAGCACGAAACCCTAAACATTGAAGCACTTAACCCAAAAACTAAACCTTAAACATTTCAAACTAAACCCTAAACATTAGACACTAAACCCTAAACCCTAAACAGCAAACCCCAAGGCCAGAACCTCGAGCCCTACTAAATCTAAACCTGAAACCAAAAGCCCGTCGGGTTTTCAGATGCTTACTGTTTGGATTTCAGAGTTTAGGGTTTTATTTGGGTTTTAGCCGAGCCGCTTGACCCTCAACCCTAAAACCTAAACTTAACACTCAACCCTAAACACAAAACACTAAACCCTGAAACCTACACACTAAACCCTAAACACTAGATTTCCAGAAAAAATCTGGAGTACCCGGGCCCCGGACTCCAGACTCCAGATTTCCAGAAAAAATCTGGAGTACCCGGGCCCCGGACTCCAGACTCCAGATTTCCAGAAAAAATCTGGAGTACCCGGGCCCCGGACTCCAGACTCCAGATTTCCAGAAAAAATCTGGAGTACCCGGGCCCCGGACTCCAGACTCCAGATTTCCAGAAAAAATCTGGAGTACCCGGGCCCCGGACTCCAGACTCCAGATTTCCAGAAAAAATCTGGAGTACCCGGGCCCCGGACTCCAGACTCCAGATTTCCAGAAAAAATCTGGAGTACCTGGGCCCCGGACTCCAGACTCCAGATTTCCAGAAAAAATCTGGAGTACCGGGGCCCCGGACTCCAGACTCCAGATTTCCAGAAAAAATCTGGAGTACCGGGGCCCCGGACTCCAGACTCCAGATTTCCAGAAAAAATCTGGAGTACCCGCGGCCCCAGACTCCAGATTACAGACTCCAGAATCTGGAGTCCAGGGTCCCGGTACTCCAGATTTTTTCTGGAAATCTGGAGTCTGGAGTCTGGAGGTACTCCAGATTTTTTCTGGAAATCTGGAGTCTGGAGTCTGGGGGTACTCCAGATTTTTTCTGGAAATCTGGAGTCTGGAGTCCGGGGCCCCGGTACTCCAGATTTTTCTGGAAATCTGGAGTCTGGAACTCCAGATTTTTCTGGAAATCTGTCTGGAGTCCCCCCCCCTCCCAAAACCCCCTTCCCGAGGCCAAATGTGTGGATCATGGGGGGGGGGGGCGAGCATATATATATATATATATATATATACACACGTTGTTATGCATGCACGCATACATAATATGCGTGTTCATGTGCGCATGTACGCACATGTAGATGCGAACGCAGGCAGGATGTGCTAAGGAGACCTGCTAGCACTGCATTTCAACCCCGGCCCAGCAAAGAACTTCCGTCCCAGTAGCTGAAGTAGTGCACCGGTAAAATGGGGATAGGATACTTCTCGGTGACCTCTCTCTGGGTCATGTTGAACATGTAGTCCACTCCTGTGAAATCGAAGCTCAGTTGAAAGATGTTTAGGGCATAGGGTTTAGGGTTTAGGGTGTTGTGTGCATGAGTTGTCCTCTATCTGATAACAGTGAATTCCTCACTACAAGGGGGCTTTTGACTTCAGGGCGACCAAGAGCCAACAATTTACAAAGGGCCTAGGCGAATCAAATCTTGACATTGCGAAACGTTTGCCAGATCTTCCCTCTCATCCGAGCCTGGAGCCACGAACTGATCCGAGTCCAGCTCCACACCCACACGCACCCGGGCCAGGAGAAATGACCGGATTTTGTTGAAGTTGAAACCTGAGCTCAGCCAGCTACCACCTGAATTTCAAGTCAGTGCGTACCACTTGCATTTGTTAGTCATTGCGGTTCAAAGAACTCCAGTACTTTGAATTCTTTGCCTTGGCCGTTCTTGTGCTTTTACATGACTCCACATCTCTTGATGTGTTCTTGCACTTGTTGTGAGGGGCTGACTAGTGCATGACACAAAAACCGACATGCAACCTCCTCAACCCAGACTCAGCTGCTGATGGGCGACTCCGGGGCACAGCAGGGCCCAAAGGGGCAACGTGCCTTAGACGACCAGTAGCAGTAGCTTCTTGGAGCTCCAAGATCGCAAAAGGCTTGGCAACCAGTTGTTTGTGTTAAGCAAGGAGGGGTCTATAGGGGTTAGGCTTTTGATTTTCTGTCGGGTTCTTTTTGTGTCACCCGTACTGCGCACGCCACCAGCGTATTCACGCCGCAGGGACAATACAAGGCACTGAGCAAGTTTGCCAGGGCTTAGGGCCTAGGGTCTACGGTGGGTGCAAGCAACACACCAGCTCGTGCAGCAAAGCCATCTCGTACATATACAGGGGAATAGGATTCGGGGGACCCTTGGGGATATAGACCCTCTGACAAGGTCTCTGTTTAGGGTTCCCTTTTTAAGGGTTTGGGGTTTAGGGTTTAGCGTTTAGGATCATGAATTTTACCCTGCCCTGTGCAAACATGCGAGTGCCCAGTGACATCAGCAGCAGCCGCGGAAAGCGGCTGGCGGTCCAATCCTCCTTTGATATGAGTCAAACTGCAGCCCAATGATTCGGGTTTAGGGTTTGGGGTTTGGGGTTTAGGGTTTAGGGTCATGAATCCTCAAGCACCAGGCTTGAGCATGAAGTTGTCAAGGATGGCCCAAAAAATCATTGTCGGCCCAGAGTCCGGAGTGAGGCTTCCAAGGTGGAAGACAATGATCGGCTCGTTAGAGAAGAGGTGGACAGATCGAATCAGTTCTTCGCCTTGCACGCTCCGCACTTCTGCCCTAAGGAACACGCTGCCAGGAAAGTGCTCAATCGGCAGAGCTCATGATCAGGGCAGAGCTGGGCTGGGAGTAGGGTGGGGTGGGGGCGGGGCTGGGCTATGAAAGGGTATCATGGGTGGAGGAGCGGCCAGTCGGAATCATTCATTGCTGCATTGCCGGCTTTCTACGTACCATATCGCTGAGCACGGCGCTCATCATTGAGTGTTTCCCATCTGGAGCACCTGCATAATAGTTCACCTCAGGATTGACGGCTGCAGTCACGTCGGCCCCCAGCAATTTCTTTTCAAGACGCCCCACATCCGAGGTAAGCCGGGAAACTTGTCTGTTTAGAGTGCCCTCCTCATAAGCGCAACATCACTGCAGATAGCAACGAAAGGCACGTGACCTTAAGAAAGCTTTGCCTGAGGCAGGGGGGGCGTTGAGCATAGTGACGCCGAAGGCTGATCTACATGAGGGGATCTGGCGGCATACGGGCATTTCCCAACAGAGGGGGTACCCCTAAAATACCCAAGATAAAACAGAAACCCCTTAAAGGGACCCCAAAAAGGGTACCCCTATTTCTACGTTCTTCATGCCTCCAAGCAGCGAAGGCCCGCTCGATCCAGCCATCCCTGTCCTGTTGCAAAGAACCCCCAACAAGTGCAAGACCCTGACTTTTTTGAAATAAAACAGGCTTGAAGGGAGAGATGTATGACGCTTCTAAACCACGTTACTCTTAGGGTTTCTGAGCGCCAAACAACCCAGTTACTCAGTACGCAGGGCAGGATGTAAGCATTGAAGAACCTGCTCTTGGCAGCCGGCCCAACCCCCATCGCCCTTTCAAAACACCCTTTGCCCCCTTTCAGGCTGCAAACAAGCTCTCCAATGAGCCCAAACTAAAGCCTCCGGAGTGTTCCGGCCACGACCGTGATTTTTGCTGCGCAGCGGAACCATCTCCCAGCGCAGAGGCTTCACAGGCGGTGATGCCCACTTGTGGTGTCAACTTCAAGTTTGCTCGTGATGCTGATGGAAACCTTTGAGGGAGGAGAACTGAAGCCAGCATGAAGCATGAGTGGACCTCTGGCAAGCTCCTCGGGACGCTTGCATGTTTTTGCCGCCGCCAAGTGTTTTCAGCCTACGGCGTTTGGAAGCAGAGCTTTGGCTCAAGGCCTTTTTGCAGTCTCAGCTCATCTGGGTGACGAGCTCAGATTGCGTTATAATCTCCGAACCTATCTCGCATACCTCGATATCTATGCCAAGGCACGGCAAGGCGATCATAGGTCTTCACAAAGCGCTGGTCGATGCGAACCCGCATAAGCTGCTGTAAATTGCCTTGGTTCTGCGCAGCCGCGAGGGTAGGGGGAAGTTCTGGCATTCTCGCAAAAGCAAAGTGCGATCGTGTCAGGGATTCTCGGAGAAATCGCTTCAAAGGATGGCGTGTGTTATTCACATGGCGGGGTCTACGTCACACAGATGAAGAGAGCAGACGAGCGCAAAACCTGGGTAGAGCAACGGCTGACCAGTAACAGCGGCAACTACAAGGCCTGCAAGAACGCCATGGCCAAACGCCCGACGGATGGACCACTCCGACGGGCAGATCAAGAAATGCCCCGACA
Source organism: Symbiodinium natans (assembly GCA_905221605.1). NCBI lineage: Eukaryota > Dinophyceae > Suessiales > Symbiodiniaceae > Symbiodinium > Symbiodinium natans. The sequence goes on from CAJNDS010002439.1 coordinate 39,093, forward strand.
CGACAGAGAATCCGTCGGAATGACAGGTAGCTAGACATGACCAGAACGAATCAGGTGAGATCAGGTGAGGAACTCGGTACAGCAGGAGCATTAAGAGTGCGTGGGCACTTCCTGAGTCAGAAATGAGTAAAAAGGGGGGCTTCAGGGTTTAGGGGAAAAGGTTAGGAGGACTTCAGGGGAAGGGAGACCCCGCAAAATTCTCGATTCCAGCTGCTTCGAGCTGCTTAGCTCCACCTGCTTACTGCCAGCCTGTAGCGCCGGATCCTCGCCTCACGCATCTGGGATACACAAGTGGGGTTTACGATATTAGGGGTACCTTTTTTGGGGTCCTTGTTAGGGAATTCTATTTCAGGGCCCCCTATTTTCGTAAACCCCCAAGTCCCAAGTCTTTCGGGTGTGACATGGGACCCCGACAACCCTACGAATCCAACACAGCTTCAGCACGACCCTTCTCCCCTACAATTTGCCACTGCTGCTGCTGTCGCTCCGATCACCCAAGATCCCAAACCCTGCAGCAGCTGGCTCACCAAGGCATGCCATGGACGGAAAAGCCGGGCTCCGGGCGTGCTCTCTCATGCCAGGCAGGAGAACAGAACCTTTCTTACACTGAGAGCTCCTAGGACTCTTGGGGAAACCCGCTTACCGTACACGAGCTGTAACTCCCAAGTTCCTAAACTCTAAACCCTAAACCCTAAACCCTAAATCAACCTCTGCAGAAATTGCCGATGCCAGCTTACACATCGGCCAAGGGGCGCTTCAGTGGCCTGGCGGCAGTAAGCAATGAGCATTTGCAGGGGAGCTTGGCTTGGGTGATTTCCGCTGTTGTGAACTTAAGGGCCCATACATCGAAACCCTTTAAAAGGAGGTTAGGGACTATATTCAGGGCCCGTGAAACTACCCTCAGACATGGTTGACTCTGCAAACCAAAATGCATCACTGTTGCCACGGTTGCCTGCCACTGGGCCAGCCCATGCGGCCCAATAGACTGCCCCTGCTCGAAGATCTCGCAAGAGCCGATGAGCCTGCTGAACGTCAAGTCATGATGAACAACGAAGAAGCCGTACTTTCCTTGCTCTAGCTGTGGAAGCTTGAGTGGCGTCCCTGCCCGGTGCTGCAAGCACCGCGTCCCATGCACCCAGAAAGACAAGGGAAGGCGCCTTGACGAAATCCCCCCCCCCTCTGCCCCGCTTAGCCTTAAATTCCCCGCAAACTCCGACTCACGGACCTCATCCCTTTCAGAGCCTTCCGGAATAAGGGGGCGTCGAGTAAGATTATCAGGACCCCGGCGGAGGGGGAGTAGTTAGGGTTGAGGGTGTCGGGCTCAGGCTGTTACCTCTCAATGTCAAGCCACGTGCGGGCCGGAGGCATTGCTGAATTCTGGGGCGGGGGAAGCATGAAAACCCCTAATAGTTCATGAACGCCGATGCAAGACTCGGGGGATCCGAGGCATCTAGGAGAAAGCGCGGTGGAGCTGAGAGAAAGCAGGCTTTGAACCTTTAGTCTGAAGTTCCTACGGGGACATGAAAGGTACGACATGGGTCGGAATAAGCTTCAAGCATCTTAGCAATAGTAATGGGAAGAATGATAGTAATAGCAGTAATGATAGTAATAGAAATAGTAGTAGTTTTGTAATAATAATAATAGTAATAATAATATTATTATGAGAAGTGTGGGCTCCACCCGAGTCTTTCTGACTTGCCAAGCTGGATCACGCATGCTCGTCTGAAGTCGTGCACACAGAGCATGCCCGAATCATGCTAATCTAGGGGTTGGAATGATTGCTAGCAGTAGTCCCTGATGGTCCCCTCGTAGTCATACTGTAAACAGATAAACCCCCCCAAAAGCCCCTGTTCTAATTCTTAAGGCCCCCCCCCCCCCCCCCATATGGGGGGTTTCCGAAACCAAGCGTACCTTCTTGGGGTCCGAATTATGCTTACTATCTGGGGTCTATATTGCGGGTCCCTTATTTTTCGTTAAGCCCTAAACCCTGAACCCTAAGCCCTAAACCCTGAACCCTAAACCCTAATCCCCCCCCATATTGCCCTTTCGCCTGGAGCCAGTTGTCTCGGCCAGCTCCTCCGGCATGAGAAGCGGGTTCAAGCGCCGATAGAAGGAGGTACCTGGCAGCTGCACTCGCTCTTGAGAAGAAGGTTCCTTCTTTCCTTCCTGCACAGCTAAGGGTTTAGGGTTTAGGGTTTAGGGTTTAGGGTTTAGGGTTTAGGGTTTAGGGTTTAGGGTTTAGGGTTTAGGGTTTAGGGTTTAGGGTTTAGGGTTTAGGGTTTAGGGTTTAGGGTTTAGGGTTTGGGGTTTAGAGGTCGCAGTGGACAGGAAGGGACTCATGAGCAAGTCCGAAGTGCAAACTTCAGAGTCCTGTACTTGAAGGTTCATGGTACCAGTAAGTAATAACTGTACTTATAACCCTACTTATAATTGGGATAACCCTATAAGGCCCTTTAGGGGTATTATAAGTAGGGTTATAAGTACAGTTATTATAACTGGTTAGTAAGTACCATGAACCTTCAAGTAACGCGAATGTACTCCTCGCACGGTTGATTTGTGGGAGGCCTGGGGTAACTTCGCATTGGCAATGCTTGCCACCGTCCCCGGGAATGAGGTCCCCGAGCTTGTCCTCAAACTCACGGCAGCGCTCGAAACGCAAATTAGAGCGAATGGTCATCGAAGCTACGAGCATCTTCACACTTTCCGGCGCAGTGTGCAGCCGTTCGTACACTGAGCTGGCAAACCGGGGCCTAGCATCATCAAGCAGTATGCCCCTGGCCCCAGATACGATTCTACAAGCCGTCGCAAACCATCTTTGCAGACAGGGTGCGATGCTGCATATCACCTTCTGGATTTGTTGATCCTGTTGGGATCGACAAAGTCGGCCACAAGACTAAGCAAAAAGACACACCCCGCCGCTTCTCGTGCCCCACCTTCGGCATCTCAATGACCTTCCACTTGTCTCCGTTGCCCCACTTCACCCGGCCTGATGAAAGCATGGGGCGTTGCCGATTTGAGGAGACATGGCAACGCATCGTGCTCGTGATTTGGGAATTTAACTATTGCATGCTGCCCTGTCTGTGGTAGCTCGCGCTTCCGTTACGCTCACAAATTCGATGCTCTTAATCATTCCGAAGCGTCTCCGGCTCCCAGAGACATGTCGGGTCAGCAGCAGGGCTACAGGGACACACGACACCGGGCCATGCCTCCACATACACATTCCTGCCACTGCCCACTGCAGTAGATCCAAGTAGGATCGCCCTGCCACTAACAGTTCGCTTTGGAAGCCACGAGGTGTGATGAGTATTGCCTGCAAGCAAGACATGTCGATCCAGCCTTGGGAGATTCCTGAGGCTCAACTTCAACTGGCGGTAGTGTTGTCGCCTGTGTCAAAAAACAAGGCTACGATGGCTGGTTGCACGGGTACGCAAGCACAGGAACGCAGGGAGGATCGCCGCCGTTCACTGAGACCCTCTCCCTCATGGCACTCGCAATTCAGCGCATGACTTGTTGCCTGGACAGCAGGCGGTTCCTCGTTCAGCTGGCGCATCACCTCGTTTCGGGAAGCCTCAGACGAGGTGAAGAGGTGCCCATATAGGGGACAGACATACGGTGAGCTTGGCAAATTCACGTGAAACCGAGTCCAAGCATGATAACACGCCTGCCCGCCTGCAGCAAGTTAAACGAGATAACTGAGGTAGGGCATAACTACCACTCAGCAGATACGGGTGGTGCCTTCAAGGCCTGCATCTCCTTCGGCTTCTCTTTGTGGGCTGACTCTGCCGGCGGTGCCTCCTGGCCGCTTCGGGTCTGCATCAGGATCGGTATCGAAGTTGCCCGGGCCGCCCCGTCGTCCTTGGTTCGGCTGCCGGAACTCCGCTTGTCGAGGCCCTTCTTTCGTTTCCTGGCCGGAGGTTCTTGACAGGAGCCTAGGCTTGAACAAAAAAGAACCAAACCATCAACCGATAAAACCGAAACCCGCAGAGCTGAGGAAAATGTGCCAAGAAACCAACAATCAAACAATACTCAAAACAAACTCAAGACAAACGCCGAAAACTATTAGAGAGGAGCCAGCCGGAAACTCAAGAACAACCCAACAAACAAATCACAACCTCAGAAAAAAATCGAAAAGCATCCGCCGAAAACCTTCTGGCGGCAGGGTTGGCTCATTTTCTTGTTTGGTGACAACTGCTCGCGTGGGCAGAGTCCATCACAACCCTAACCCTAAACCCTATAAACCCTAAACCCCTGTAGGGCCTCTGAACGGAACCCTTTTGCATCGAGGTTGGTGCACCCGGTTTTGCGGAGCCATGCGGAGCCATCCTCTATAATTTCCCGGAACTATCCTGCAAACCCAGTTTGTTAGGGCAAGCTGTGATCACATTTTCTTCTTGGTGGAGGGCTTTTGGGATCAGGTCAGCTGCAGTCTGAGGCCCCCTGTGCCCTTTCCTGGCTCAAAACTCAGGCACGGCCGTATAAGTTTCAGGTTTGAAGGGCCGTGGCGCTAGACAGCTTCAGGCCTTTTGGCCGTGAAGTTTTCAGGGCTTAAGGGCCTTGGCTAGCCCAGGTTCTCCATCTTTAAATTTGCTTGGGCGGGTCCCGAAAAAAAAGCTTCTTTACAGCGGGTCCCAGAATGTCGGTGGGGGAGGGCGAGGGAGGGGGGAGGGGTAGAATGGGGGCCTCTAGTAAAGCGCGTGCTCTTTTTGCAACTGGGCTTGAGGACTAGCCAGATCCTTGCATCACGACCGTTCGTGTTAACCCAACTCTGTGCAGGTGCATGACTCGGCCAAAGAATGATCAACTGCCTTAAACCTTTTTACTAAAACCCTAAAACCCTAAAACCCCAAAAACCCCAACCCCCAAACCCCAAAACCCCCAAACCCTAAAACCCTAAAACCCCAAAACCCCAGAACCCCAAAACCCCAAAACCCCAAAAGCCCAAAAGCCCAAAACCCCAAAAGCCCAAAAGCCCAAAAGCCCAAAAGCCCAAAACCCCAAGCCCTAAAACCCTAAAACCCTAAAACCCTGAACCAACCAAAGCCAGGGCCGGTCCTGGGCCGGATGGGCTCCGTCGTCTCATCGGCTGCGCTTGCCGAAGACAACTCGACAGCAGATTTTTTCCAGGCGCGGATTGCCCGTGCTTGTGCTCAGAACAACAATATGTATATGTATATGTATATATATATACATATAAAAATGAAATATATACAAAATGTGTATATGTCTGATATGTATGTGTAGGTATGTATGTATATATATATATACATGTGTGTGTATGTATATGTATATATATATACACACATACATACGTGTGTGTGTGTGGACCATGCGCGCGGATGGACGCATGTTGCACAGCACTTTGCCCCACACGAGTGGAGCTTTGATGCAATCTCTTCGCCATCCCGGCGTTGTCAAGCACTATGGGGGATTCTGGGCTCACAAAAGTGATACGAATATTGGAATGTTACAACATATATAGAAATAATATAGAGCATAAGTTTACCCGTGTGTACATACTTTATGTATAGAGAGTGAATGGTCAGTTTTGTTCTCTCTGTATGTAAATTACATATATATATATATATGTATGTATGTGAGTTCGCGCGCGTGTGTGTGTGTGATATATTTAATTATTGTGCATTTCATAGCATTGCCAGTGCCTGAAGCCGCACAGACGCCACGGCCGCAGTCGCAGCGAGCGTGGTGACTGCTGCCAGTGCCCACACAGCAGTACCTCCAAGCTCATCACGCGCTCGTACAAATTAGAGTGCGAGCGGGAAAACTCCAATTCTAGGATGGTAAATTGAGGGCTTCTTGATGCAAGCTCAAAGTCTTCATGCTCAGGGTCTTCAGGTGAGCCAGAGACACCTTTGTGCATGGCCACTGCCAAAGGTGGTAGAATGTGAGGTCATGGAATGACTTATTGCAACAGCACTACATAGCAGCATTCGCCTGCAGGTAACATGCACGCATGCAGCGGTGCGCAAGGTTGGGTTGATGCGTCGGTGCGCCGGCCCTGGGGTTCATGCACAAGCAGCAGTTCATCCCAGTCGGAGCGGAATAGCCAACCAGTTGACAAGTTCGATGTTCATCCACCAGAACTGGCACAGCAACCTGTTTTACCCCAAAAAGGTGATATGCAGTGAAAGCACGAAGTACTCGGCACTGAATCAAGCACTCATTGTTCAGTGGGAATAGTGGCAAGGTCCAAGACCATTTGTGAAAGCTTGCACCCGGATCGGGGGGGGGGGGGGGGAGGTTCTAACAAGTCCAACTGTAGTAGACTTGGCCTTGGCTAAGCACATTAGATGTTGTATACAAATATAGTATTAGCATGACCTATGTGTACAAATATATATATATATATATATATATCAGAGTAGATTTTTAATATATTAATTACACTATATAAGCTAATGCCAGCCTGCCCCACGCTTCTTAGCTCCCTTCGACGGCATGGCAAGGAGAGGAGCATGATGCAACTGACGCTTTTGAAAGCTGAGGATGGATCAGGGTGTAGGGTTAGTTTTAAGTCTTTTTGTGCGGTTTGTTTAGGGTTAGGGTTTATAGAGTTTAGGGTTTAAGGGTTTAGGGTTTAATCAGGGTTTAGAGGAATGATGCGATGTGCCCGTGCACTTGGACGAACCTTCCTTATGGCCATCTCAGTGAGCCAGAATGCCAACAGCGCCTCAGGAAGCCAATCTCAAGCCAAATCTCAAAAGAAGCCCTTGCTTCCCAGCCAACAGAAATACCAGTAAATCATGCTCGCCAAATAATACTCGCCAAACATGTGCGTACCAGGACATAGCACTAGCCAAATACGACTAGTAGATAAAACTAGTAAATAATACTAGCCAAAGAATGCCAGTAAATGATTCTAGTAAATAAGACTAGCCAACAAATACTAGTACATTAAAACTAGTCGTGACAATCCTGCGGTACTCCTGCAGGGCTTTGGTCGAAAGTGGTAATTGCTAGACCCAGATCCACAGGCCTCCTTGTTGCGGGCGCTCCTGGGAATGAGGTGCGCAGTTTCACTCCCCGGCCTAGCTCTGCAGTTTTAGGGTTGAGAGTTTGAGGCTTGGGGTTTGTAGGGTTTACAATGTAAACCCATGTCATTGGGTTTTTCGGTACATAATGACATAGGTACCACCCCGCCTCTTCCCACTCCCTGAAGCAAATGCAACGTTGCCCCCGAGATGTCTAATCCCACAACGGCCGGCAGCAATGGGAGTCCTTGGAGTTGCAACGAGCAGGTCGCGCCCGAACAGGTCGCGAGGGCGCCCAGCACCCAATCTGAATCAAGGCAGATAGAAGAGCTGAACTATGTTGAAACGATGGAAGATGATTACAGGAAGATCTTGCATCTGTAAGCATGGCTGCGATCCACCTGGGGTGGTGTACCCCAGACGGGATCTACCGCTTGTCCAACGCAGACGTTGTCGCATTACAGCGGTATCACACAAGATGTGTGTGCACCGAGCCTGGTCTTGATCTAGGAGAACCAGACAGATCTGAAAAGTCAGTCCCCACACATTCAGGGTTTCAATGGCTTCGGTGATTCTATCTGGCCACCCCTGTTGCAGTGCAAAACCAAGTTACCGGACCTTACGATGCCCAAAATCCTACAGATCCTTGTCGTCGTTTATCCCATGTCCATGTACTAGCTGACCCACCCTCCGGGTCACTCCTTATTGAACCGCGGTACACATGGCTGCAAACAACCCCGCTCTGCAAATTATGGTCGCGGATGGCAATGCCTGTATGCTCGGGAGAACCTTCCCCTTTAGGAAGCCAGTGGTACCGTACCCAGAGCACCAACACCAACCGTATGGCACTTTTTTGCTGTAGCACGGCTGGCACACGTTCGCCACGCGAAACCAGCTACGGACGCAGAAGTTGCTCTCCGCGTTCTGCGGAATCGCAGGCCATCGCCTGCACCGAATGCCAAGTACTTGCGCGACTTGCCCCGCAACAACCAGCAATGCAAGCCATTGCGTGCCAAATGTTAGCCAACTTCCTCATCCTTTGGAATTGCGACCACTCGAACTTGCTGCAGACAATAAACATTGGGCTTGGAGCATTTTACCCAACACAACCACACCGTCCGTCGGTGAAGCGAAGTGCGATCGAGTCCGCTGCTACGTCTGCACCTCCAGGTATGGGTAGAGAGACCGACATTAAGTCGTCCTCCCCGAAGTTCCAGGAAATCTCCTTCGCCTGCATTCCACGACCCACTCGCAGTTCTAGAGGCTCCGCAGCATCATCGCATCCCAGGGAGAATGGGGACATGAGCACCGCAGGAGTCAGTCTGCCTGCCACCTCCTTCGCCAATGGACGAGGATCCTTGGGCCGATGGTCCTGCCAGATATTGACCAGCAGGGTAGTGCGTGATGGCTTCCTTCGCTTAGATTTCGCACGACCCTGGTCATCCGCCGGCGCAGTGCGGAAAATCTCCCGTAGCTGCGCAGGAGCGGCGTGCAGCAGCCGTCCATCAAAGCAAATGTGCTTTCCGGGAACTGGAAGGCTCAGATGGGCGGTTGCTACCATAGCACCATGTCCTGCAAGAAGTTCAGCCTCGAAACAATCTTCCAGGACCGCAGTGGGTGCAACACTGCCGCCAGCCTCAAGGTAGGTCACGGTACCCAGAAGAGGATGCCGCACGTCTCCCCGCTCTCGAGCTTCGTAGTCAGCGTCCCAGTGCCAGCCGACGTCATCATCCTTAGCCGTCCGGACGGGTGTCTTTACATCGGTGCCTTTGTAATTTTCACTGCCTTGACCCCAAGTACCCTGTAGAGTCTGGAAGCAGCTTCACTGGGAATGCCGAAGACATCAGCTGAGCATCTTCGCCATCCAGCCACAGAGTCCACCATTCGCTGCCCAGCACCTCGAGCCCCAGCCTTTGCTGGTGCCACGCAGAAATTTCGGCAACCAGCCTCAAGCATCCAAACAGGGACAACTGGAGAATTGGGTGACAGGGCCATCTACAGGAGGCGGAATTGTTGAAGTCAAAGCCAGATGGTCCAGCCTCCCAGCATTTAGATAAGCTTCCGGCCCATGTTGAGCGGAAGTGGGGGTTCAAGGACGGCTTTCAAGCTCGTTCTGGGGATTCTGGGTGTGGGCACGTACACATCACCCGCCATAAATCACAAGCACAGCCTTGCTGACTGATTGTTCAACACCGGCCAAACTATGCCCTAAAGCTGCCTCCTACGCTCCTACGCACGTTAAGCACTCTAGGCACCACAACAACACCAACACACACACACACACACACACACACACACACACACACACACACACACACACACACACACACACGCACGCACTGCACTGTGCTATCGACACGCATGCACCACGCCACATCACGCACTGCACCACGCAACGCAATCAACGCACGACGCACGCACGCAACGGACTGCACGCATTCGCACGCACGCACTCCGCACCACCGCGTACGGCACGGCACGCACGCGCATCTACCCGCACCACACAAGCCCGCACCCGCATCTCCGCCCGCGACACCACCCATCGCGCACTGTCCGCACGCGCACACCCACGCGCACACCGCAAGCCACCCTAACGCGACACCGCAACGCTTCGCCCCGCTACCGCGCACCCGCCGCGCACTTCCGCACCGCACAGTCCTGCACGCCACACACACACACACACACACACACACACACACACACACACACACACACACACACACACACACACACACACAGACACACACACCCACCACACATCGCACACACCACACACACCACACACACAACACACACCACACACACCACACACACACCACACACGCCACACACACACACACACACCACACACACACACACCACACATCGCACACACCACACACACCACACACACCACACACACACACACACACACACACACACACACACATCACAGATGCCCTCAAGAAGCATGGAGCCCGGAAAACCCTGAAAACCCTAAACAATAAGAGCACCACGAAGCTGTTCCAGGGCGCAGCGGGGCTCAGTGCCAGCCGAGAGCCAATACGTGTGCCCGGCGCTCTCCGAGTCCTCCTCCGCACGGCTCCCACCAGGAGTTAAGCTCAAACTATAGTCCCCTGCTACCCTAAACCCTTTTGGTGCAGGGTTTAGGGTGTAAGGTTTAGGGTTTAACTACCCTTTTTGAACCCAGACTCTTTACGTCAGCTGGTTCGAGACTACCCAGGGTACACCCTAAACCCTAATCCCTAAACCCGAACATTCTTTTTGCACCCGGACGTGGGTAGTCGGCCGGGAATGGAAGTTGCGGCTCTCAATGCGACAAGGCCAGTGCCGAGAAACATGTTCAACTGTGAGGACTATGTGAAACTCTTCAATGAGGAGATGATGCAAAGATTCAATCAAGGGTGCAAGGGCGTCCTAGATGACGGCCTCCGAAGTAAAAAACTACAGCCAACACAGGGTTGGCCATGCGAAAGTGCCGCATGAAGCGGCAGATTCCACCAAGGAAATCCTCGTGAAGCTAGCAGCTACCACTCCCTTGGTAGCTCCTTGAACCCGAAACCCTAAATCCTTGTGCTTCAGGGTGTCGGGAACCTCATTGCCAAACTGACATCTTAGTGGCAGAAACTTGTGGCAAACCTCAAAAACCGCACCTGTAGACGAAGTCCCGCGGAGTACTAGGAAGGCGGAGGGTCCATGCTTTGAACATCATGGAGCCCTCAGCCTCTTGCTTACTTTACGCGCTCACTTCGTTACGAATGAAGGCTGCTTGTTGGGATGCTCCTCCTTCTACGAAACAAGTCCTTAAAAGGGATTCTAATAGGGGGTACTAGAATCCCTATTCGGGACTGTTAGATCTGAAGCATTCTGAAGCGCACTCCCTGGTCTGAAGGGAGAGCGCTTGGACAACATGGGGGTTTCCGAAAAATAGTGGTACCTTTCTGAGGTCCTGATTATAAAAGGAATCCTACGATTTGGGGGACACGGGGGGACCACAAGGAGCGAGAGCACCAGGGCCTTGGCGACGCCGCGGGCGCTGAAGACGCGGCGGCAGTCATCCACCAGATCAGCTCCTCAGGCTTGACTGCCAGAAGTGCATCCTGTGACAGGTGCCTTAGACCCTAACAACCTCCTAAACACCCTAGAAACCTGCTAATCCCTTGTTTGGCAAAGTGTTTTACGCGTCCCCATGGCAGGGAAGTCTGCGCCACGTGTGGCGGGGCTGGGCTCAAGGTCAGCTTTCGGAACTGTCGGCTTTCAACTCCCGGAAGGCCACGCTTGGCGAGCAGTCCGTTCTAACAGTAGGGTCCTATATCATCCCTCCCAAGCCATATAAGGCATTCTCCCATCCCCCCTCCACGGGTCGAGAAGAAGCATTCCCAGGAAAAGGATTCTTAAACATCCCTAGATCATAACCTTTCTCACTCAAGTTTGGCTTTGGCAGAGCCCCGCCGTGCTGGCACGCAATCTTTGCACTTCGGAATGTTCTGACCGTCCGGCTGATCTAGAAAATAGTCCAGACTAGAGCCCAGGATGGACTGAAATGTTAAGGGGTCTTATGGGGTATGGGTTACTGCACAGCTGGGCACATCTTCCCAAGGCGCTGACGTGAGCGCTCAGATGGAAAGCGCAAGCGCTCAGGGAAGCTCTCGAAGCTCGGCAGCATTGCTCTGCTTTGAAACTCTTGGCAGCTTGCCCAGGCTGGGAAAGTGATGACGAGTTCGGCTGCAATCTTGTATTGAGACTTTGGACCTTTGAACTGCTGGGAGTCGTAGACAGGTCATTTCGAAGCGGCACTCTCCTACTCGTGGAAACAATCTGCTCCAATGGCGGCAGCAGATACCAGTTTTTGTGTAATTCTGATTATGGCCCTTGATAGGGATCCTATGACAATATGGAGCCTTCTTTATTGTTATTCTATATATATATATGTAGAGTAATACACAAATACATGAATGTATGTATATATATATATATGCATAGACACACATGTAATAGGTGGAAAAGCAACCTTTTAAAACAACTTCTCTTAGAGCCAAGCCTGAACCCATCACACACAGTGTATGCGACTAATAATAATAGTAATAAGGAATATGATATTAACAAAAATAATAGTAGTAAAAATAATCACAATCATAGTAATAGTGATATTCTAGCAGGCCTACCATCCTGAAAGTCATGACTCAGGCTGAGGAGGAGGGAGTTACAACACTTGCCTTTCATCGCGAGGCGAGTCGACTCCTCAACCTCCCGAAGCTCCATATCCCCAAGGGTTTAGGGTCAAGGGTAAGGGTTTAGGGTTTAGGGTTTAGGGTTTAGGGTTTAGGGTTTAGGGTTTAGGGTTTAGGGTTTAGGGTTTAGGGTTTAGGGTTTAGGGTTTGGGGTTTGGGGTTTGGGGTTTGGGGTTTGGGGTTTGGGGTTTGGGGTTTAGGGTTTAGGGTTTAGGGTATATCCCCAAACCTCAGCCAAGCCCGCGGACATGCTGCCTCAAGCGCTGGGATGGCCCTCGCACTTCTTGGCCACTTCTTGCTGTATTCTCCTGCCAACCAAAGGGGGCCCCAAGCTCAAGAGTTGTCTTCGGAGAGATAGCCCCGGCAGTAACCGAGGGAACAAGAACGAAATGGGCTAGGTCTGGTCTGGGTAAGATTAATGGGGCTTCGACACATCTGGCAAGTCGTGTCCAGTGCTATGACGCACGCCAGGCTTTTTCGACACGACCAGCGCATGGTCTCAGCCCATGTGTCCATCTCAACCTCACCAGGGCGGGGCCTAAAATCCTTTAGCATTGCAGTTTGCAGAGGAATCCGGTCAACATCTCGAGCATGCGCACTTCGGAGTATGATTCTGGGAGAATTCTGGGAGAATCCGGGGACTTCGTCGTAAGAAAGTTCTCCTACTTAAGAACCTATCATGGCTGCTTCCTGACTAAGTCGTCAGCTTTGCAATTCTCTCAGCTATGGACTCTGCACTTCAGCGGAAAATCCGGTTGGGCCTTCAGCGACACCCCGGGGAGAAGTCCTCGGAACAAGCTTGGTCACACCCGACGGGACTTGAAGCCAGAGCTGTGCTCTTTAGGGTTTAGGGTCTAGGGTTTAGGGTTTAGGGTTTGGCATCTCTCTGCGTTGCAAAGGCTTTCGGGCTACGGCCTGCGAACTTCTGAGCGATGTGAGGGCTGCTTCTGAGGTCCGCTCTTTCCTTTTTGAGCCTCACTCCTGAACCTTGTGCTGGAGGCTTGGGGCTCACCCCTTTCAAAACCCAAATGTTCTGCCCTCCCAACTTCCTAGAAGCCTCTGTCCTCCCAACTTCCTAGAAGTCTCAGACATGCAAGCCACACAAGTCACCCGGACAAAAACAGATCCGAGAGGCGGCGGAACTGGCAGCAGACCGCGAGGCAGGAAATGCAGAGAGTGTGACTTGCATACAGCCGCACAGCGCCGAAGGTTGTGGTCATCCAATCAGCGGCGCGCTCCTTCTCAATGCATCCACAGCAACTCTGCTCCAAAGCAGAACCCATGCGCAGTCATGTGCATCCCACAAAGCCCTTTATACAGGAATCTGCCTTAAACCATACAAAGATCCTTGATATGATTTCAGGTGTAATGTATTCCCTATGTGAAAGGTATTAGGTTTTGTGGGAAAGTCTCCTGACCATTTGGCCTCGAAGGGCGGTTCTTGCTGGCTGCGCTTGCCGCCACGGACAGCAAAGCCATCCGCTCGGCATGCTGTGACCTCACATGGCAGCCACAGAGTCGAATCTTCGCGGCTTGTGTAACTCAGCGGCGGCTTCTTTTAAAATACGACACGGCAATGTGCAACTTAAACTCACCTTTGGCAAGTGAAAACCGGGGATTACAGCAAATGCTAGTGCCGAGGACCCTCACCTACTACTTGCCTACTATGCACGCGCTGCTTCTGCACCTTCTGCGGTGCACGCCTCTGTACCACACGCATTGGTTCTGCTGCATTTGGCATTCATTCCATGGAGGCCAGTGACAAAGCACGACCTCTGCTGCACCCCTGCTTCAGTCCCGTGAACTGCTTTCGTCCGAGCTCTACCGGCCTCTGTGCTACATGTATCCCCTGCGTATGTCTTCGAACTTCAACCCCTAACACCTGAATCCTTGCTCTGCGTTGGCCGTACAGCGCTCCTCACCAAGTAATCAGGGCTGACGCTGCTTGCACGACCTATGGCATGCCTAGGCCTCCTCGCATGTGCTCTTGGTCACACAAGCTTGCGAGCCAGTATTGCAATTTCGGCACAGCCACACGCTTGAAGTGTGAACTGGAACTGAAGAACATGTGTAAGAAAGAGGCCGGGTCAACCAAGCTCGACAAACCGTCTAAGCATAAGTCGTTGATGAGCAGGCGAAGTTCAGAGCCCTGACAGGAGCGGCTGACAAACCTCACCCTGACAAGTGAGCCTCTGGCACCAGAGTTACAAGCCCTGCACCACTAAACTGGGCCAGAGCACCGGTCGTGCTCCCGGAAGACTGGAAGCAAACGCTGTTCCAAGGCGGAGCTACCAGCATCCTCGCAAGCCAAGCGATGCCCAATTTATCGCCATGAGGCTCAGTGTAGACACGCGATTAGCCACAACGGACAAACTAGAGGAACGCGACACAAGCCAACCGACGTCACTGGAAGTCTACCAAGAGCCAAAGGCGTGAAAAAGGCCGAGTCGACATGGCCTTCGCCCAGTCGGCACCGAACGCCACGCAGCGGCCCGGGATCTGATTGCCGTTGTGGAAGCCTGTAAAACGCATGCACTGAGACACTGAGCAAGCCCCTTCTTGCCATGTCTTCCGAAACAAGTCCACAACTGCTAACTGCAGTGAGCACATTCAGGCGGCGGTGGCTTTCGTGCTCGAGATTAACGAAGTGCTGAACCCGACACAGATCACAACACTCAACAGGCCAGCTTTGCACGTTGCCCTTTAGCGTTCTACACGAGTCAAGCAAGAGTGGCCCGAAGCAGCATGTGCAGCAGGCACCTGATGCGGCCACATTGACAGCCAACCAGGCAACAATGCACTGGCTGCTGACATCGAGGTCCTGGTGCAGTGCTTACAGCGCATCTGTAAGCACGGCCGTTTCATTGTAGTCTTTCAAAGAGCTGATACCCCGATCTGAAAAAACCAGCTTGAACATACCCCGACAGTAGAGCAACCAGAAGTGTCCTGGTCCTCGTCTGGCAGCGCTTCGTGCAGTTCGCGGCGAGACGCGCGCCGGGCAAAGCCGCGCCAGGTCCCAGAAGAAGCGAGCTTGAGGGAGCCTGCCAAGACCTCGTTTCAGGGCTGAGGGCTGCGAAATGGGTTGCAGGTTCATCTCGCCCAAGGCAGGTATTAGAGCAGTGCCCCAGCACGCCATCCGACGCACCTCACCACTACAACTACCCCCGCACACCCCACTGATTCGAAAGCGCTATACAATGCCCGCCAAGCCTTGCATCACTCTTACATCTAAAGTTTTTTGTCACCAGACTCTGGGATTTGAGGTGTCTGAACCTGCTTGCCTCGGTCGTGCAGGCGGCGCCTGCATGGCGAGCGGTTTTGTTCGGACTTTGTCAAAATTTGATGCGGGATTGTGTGGGTTTGCATTGTTTACTCTGCCAGGCAAGGCAAAGGCACGAATCAGAGCGTTGGCGAAGATTGCGAGTTGCGTCATGTTGCGCACACCAAGTGCGCTCTTGGCAGAACATTTCCAGACGAATCCTAAGCCGCCACAAGCTCGCCAGGCCCTCAGTCCACCCTCCAGTTGGAGACAAACGTAGGTCTGCCCGAGGTAGCCACAAAATTCACGGCCTCCAGGCGAAACCGCCATGAAAACTTTCTACCGGGGCAGCCTAGGCTTGGCTGCAACTCGAGCAGCGGCTCGTGCAGGCGCCAAGTGCCTGCTCAAGGTGCTGAGCAACACATCGAGCAGACAAGGGGTCGCGGGTCGGTATTATACGACCCACCTTGCAACTCCAGAGATTCCTTGTTAACACACCCTGTGCGCGGGTCGCTGTACTGGCCGGGTAATTGAGGGCACCTTACTACATTAGCAATATGAATAATACCAATAAGTAAAACTGTCTTCACAAAGAAGCATCCAACTACAAGACCATCAGTGACCGGCTGGACGCTGCTCCCCTAAACCCTAAACCCTAAACCCTAAACCCTAAACCCTAAACCCTAAACCCTAAACCCTAAACCCTAAACCCTAAACCCTAAACCCTAAGCCCTAAACGACTAGCCTTGCTCTCGGTCTGAGCCAGGATCTGGCACGACGCCCATTTGTGGCCGCTGGCGCACTCCTGAACAAGTAATGATCAATCATGACGCTAGTTGGCTATTACACGAAAAATGCATAAGAATAGCAATGGCAGTAGCAATGGCAATATTAACAGCAACCAATCATCAGAACAAAAAATGTAACCATAAATGCAAGTCACAACTGTTTCCGTGCTAAGTAATTACGAATATCCATGCTCATACCAGTATCAATACGCACTCGTAGTAAAACCGAACATACTTTGCAGAATATATTGAGTTCTCAAAATTATGGATCCCTTTTTGGGTACCCTAAACAAGAGGGGCCGCCTTGCCTTCTAACGAGGACCCCCAAAATAGCTATACTTTTAGAGTCATTTTAGAGAAGTGACCATATATTGAATCTCTCGCAACGATGCTTTGAAAGAGTGCAGAACGGGAGAAACCCTAAACCCTAAACCCTAAACCCCCCGCCCACCAAACCTGCCAAGGCCATCAGCCGGCCGCGGGCTGCAGCTGTACGCCGCCCCAGGCAGGCCCGAACAGCGGCCGTCAGCTGTCCGGACCTTTTAGTTTCAGGGTTTAGGGTTTGGGGTTTGGGGTTCGGGGTTATAGGGGTTGCAAAAGGAAATTGTCTTGTACTTGATAACTTTTTCATTGCTTGTCTAGTTTAATTTACATAATCTGAATACTTCTTCGTATTCCTGAAAGAGTGCCAGAGAAATGCTTCGCCGTGCCTCGAGCCCTCAGCCGCAGTGCCTCCAAACACCGACCCATCACCCCAACAAAGCCCAAGGCGCTCAAGCAGCTCGTCGGCGCTGCCAAAGGCCTGCAGGGGTTGAGCACATTATAGCAAGTATTAATATATATATATATATATTATATTATAATATATATACATATATATATATATATTATATTATATAATATATATATATATTATATTATATTATAATATATTATATATATATACATTATATATATATAGATATGTGTATATATATATATATATTCATATTTACATTTATGTCAGACTGTCAAGAACGGAACAAGATGGGGGCAGCTTAAGGGCTCAAAAGACAAACCAAATGCCGCAACATGCACGATGCTCCGCATCGCATGTGAGGGCCTGATCGAGGCCTGCGCCCCCTTCCACTGCCCTGCAAAGCCGCTTCCGCAGTTCGGCGCACAAAGCCACACCAGCCACGGTACCCTCACAGGCCTGCGCAGAGGCCGCAATGCTTCAATGCTTCAACTGGGATGTTCCCCTTATACTAACAGTCCTCAAATAGGGATTATAGTACCTCCATGATACTCCCTATGAAAGCACTGTTAGTATAAGGGGGAACATCCCAAGCTTAAACAATATTTGGCTGTGTGAAGCTGCTTGTCAGCATTCTGGCTCTGACTAGAGCAGCAGGTGCATACCATCGAGCAGGTTGCCCGGAATGAGCGAGAGAGGTCGGGAGGAATGAAGCGTGTGGCATGGCGTGAACACACCGTGTACATTCACAGGTGTGGAGGGCAGCTCTGCAGGGATGACTGAGTTTTCGATGAGGCAAGGGGCTTGTGTCAGTGTTGTGCCCTTCGAAGGACCAACTGTGACGTCTCGGGTTTACACTCTCTATGACTGGCATGGGTTTACGAAAACGGGGGGACCCACCCCAAAAAATAAACCCCCAAATAGTAGGATCCCGTTGTACTAAGGACCCCAATAAGGTACCCCGAAGATCGTAAACCCCCCACCCTAAACCCTAAACCCTAAACCCAAAACCCTAAACCCCCACATGTATTTTCGAGACCGGCCTCTGGTTGAGTGCACTTTTCGAGCCATTCGTTCAACCATCTCAGTGTCATTACAACATGTGCCGAGACTCCGGGGTTTACGACATTTAGGGTACCTTCTGGGGGCCCTTATCATAAGGGGATCCTACTATGTGGGGGGTCTATACTAGTAGGGGTCCCTTATCTGCGTAAAAGCCCCCAACGCGACGAACAGCAACGAACAAGCTTCGCAATTTTGCAAACCCCGGGCCTGGATGGCGAAGCGGCAACTTGCAAGATCTTCGCCGATGGGCTCCTGGGCCGTGCGTGACTTAGTAGCCCAGTAGCCATATTATAACAATGATAAGGGAACCCAGAACAAAAAAAAAGAAAGGGGTGCCACCGGGCTACCAAGGTGAGTCCTGGGCAGACAGGAAAGAAGGCACTCAGCCCTGGAGAATCCTAGCACGCCACCATGGCCGCCATGTGGACACTCAGGACCACTTAGTGGCAATATGCCCAAACTCAGCACGGGATCATCCAGCACGACCTTCGCAAACTGGCAGCAGCTACTGTAGATCGTTCTTGTCGGGCAAGGAGGTCATGATTCGGCAGATCGGGGACTTTGCAGCATCTTTTGGCTGCGAAGGCAGCACCGAGGCGCAAGTATCCTGAAATGTGCCTGTCGAATTGTCCAAGTGGCCTTAACTGGCCATGCAATTCGTCTAGCACAAATTCAATGATGCATGTCAACATGCATCTAAAAATCTGGCTCACCCTTGTCCGTCCGCAGCCTTCGATCCTGCGAGTCTTTGGCTGAAGTTGACTCGTCCAAACTCCCTGGACAAGCCACCCGAACAACAGCAAACTCATCCCCTCTGCTCGGTCCTGCTTGGCGAGGCTGTGCCACAACAGCGCGGCCTGAACGGTTCGGGATGAGGGGCCAAACGGACATGCGAGACTGACATCAACTTTCCGTGGGTTTTCAATGCTATGCTCAGCCCCTGAACTACGTACTGCAAGGCTTCCAATAGTGAGAGGACGTTACAGCAGAGAGAGGATGCAGCAGCGGGTTTTCTTCAAGGCAACCCAAGCCAAGAACCACGCGACGGGATTTCTTCCAGAGCCTGTGGTTGCCGATGGCATGCTTCTGAGTTGCCGAACTGGGCTTCCGAACCAGAACCGCACACACTAGATAGCCAGGAGTCCCGCAACATCCGGTGGCAATGAAGCTATCACTGCTATCACTTTGTGTCTCCGCTCCTGGCTGCTGTCGTTTAAAGGCCAGGGTGCCAACGATTGTGAACTGAAGCATGGACGGACTTACCATCATAGCCATGGACTTGAGGGTCGTACATTGCTTTGCGGCTATGAACAACTACTATTTGCTTAAGAACCCCAAGAGAATCTTAATAAGAAAGAATAGTTTTTTTCTGGGTTTAAGCAATTAATAGACAAGCAGCTCCCTGCCCTACTCCCAAGACTCGACTGTGTGGGAATCTTCCATGCTGGCCATGGCCAACAGGTCAGTCTTGCAGACTTCATTCATGGATTGGGCTGTTCCCCCTTATACTAACAGTCCTTAATAGGTTTACAGTACCCCCTCTTGTCATCCCTAGTAAGGACTCTTAAATAGCATAAGGGGGAACATCCTAAGGTATAGACCCTTGTGCCACCGGACTCGCTTGGCAGATGTAGCCGGCCAGGAGCCATCGTACACTTCGAAGGCTTTAGAGGTTGCATTAGAGTACATGTGGCGGGGAGATACTTAATATTGGGTTTAGGGTTTAGGGTTTAGGGTGCGGGGGGGGGGGGGCAGGGGGGCAGGGGGCTTCACTCGCAGGGGGGAGGGGCCTAAAAGCCCAAAAATACCCTAAACTCCAAACTTCCGAAACCCTAACCCCCCTTTTTTTTTTTGGGCTCCAGGTACCCTAAACCCTAAACCCTAAAGAACAAAAAAGCGCCCAAGCAAAGTTGGCCTCCTCCCAGAAGCCGCCGCGCCTCCCGGAGTCTTAATGGATTGAGTGGCGGCGTGGCATGGCATCATCTCTCTCTACTTACATATGTATCTCAAATTATGTGTATATATATATATAATATCACATATGCAGATTTTTATATCGGTATGTAAATAAATGAATAATTAAAAAAAAAAATATATATATATATTATATGCATATAAATATGACAGACATATATTACAGGGGCTCAGGGAAGTTGGCCGTTTTGGCGGGGAGGCCTGAAACCCCTAACTCAGGAAGCCCCTGCCCCCAATGCACGCACGTGCGGGGTATTGCAGCTGCCCCAAAACACAGCGGGTCTGTTGCGCCACGATGAGCATCCCCAAACAGAATCCTTAGCCACTAGCATGCTTCTTAGGCTGCTTTGCGTAGTCTACTTCAACCTTGGATCCTCGGCCTGCAAGCTGCGAGGGCGACCCCGATGAATTTTGCGTCGGCTGCCAGGTGAAGACTGCGCCTTGGCTGCTGCAGATTATGTAAAAAAAAACCTCCTCACGGTTGTGCCCGGGCAAGTGCGGAGACAAACTGACACAAGATACGATCAGGCCTCTGAAGGCTTTCAAGCTCTCAAACAAAGCGAGCAAGCACTCTCATGAGTCTTTCGTATCTTATCATATCTTGACTAGATCTCAAAGTATCGCCGAGTAGAGCTTGTTTTGGACAGGATCAGCGATGCCAACAGAACAAGGACTTGAGAAGGCAAGTCGAAAGAAGGACTGAGAAAGCAAGTCGTTGGCCTCAGTACTACTCGTTGCAAAAGTTGGGCTCTCCGATTTTTCCTCTGGCTTCACCGACACTCACTGACGCGATGGCCGATGAGTGATTTGATCCAGCAGAACTTGCTGCACTGCCATAAGCCAAATGTGCTGTTGTGCCAAGGAACGCCTCTTGCACGAGGTCCAGTGCCACGCGGCCTGCGGCTCCTTCACAGGTCATATCAATGGACGTCTGACAGAAAGATGCACAGCTAGATTGGCTGATGACTGCAGTTTGCCTTGGCTAGCTGCTACTTATCGTGGCAACATCCTCCCACAGCGCCTTGCTCACAGGCATGAACCGCGGCATTGTAACCTGAACCGCCGAGGCTGCTGCGAAGCACCGCACGGTCCGCACGACAGTGGCGTGTTGATTGGGGGGAGTTGACTGCAGCCTTGCAGCTGATAATGCTCGGCGTGACGCGGCAGCTCTGCATCCTCAGGTTGCCAGAGAAAACATCTGTTCTGTCACTCTTTCGGCCCAAATTGAATGCACCCTAGAATCGGGCCGGGTATCACTGAGTGTGGTGCTCTGAAAGCAGCTCCAGCGCCATTGGCCAGGGTGCAGCTGCTGCGGCCGCAAGGGTGGAACTGAAGGTAACGACCTGAAAGCTCGAGACTAGCTGTTCCAGCATGGTGAGCCCACCGCCTCCTTCACTCTACTTGGAGGTTCATGGTACACATTAACCAACTAAAACTGTACTTATAACTGTACTTATAACCATAGTAGGACACTTAAGGGGATTTTTTATGTGGGCTTTGCGTACAGGTATAATCGGTTAATATCCTCCATGTATGGATTCTGGCAAGGAGAGAGCCTACGTGCCAGCGCTGAAGCCACTACGCACAGGTCAAGGTGCAACATGTCTTTTGGGACCGGCGAACGCGGCATTGTGAGAATGACACAGCTCAACGTCGTAGATTTTAATAACTACGTGTATGCAAACATGTAATTCGTCCTTTCGAACATTGTACGCCATTGCGCGTTGCGCAGTATGTGCTTCCGAGTATCAGAAACGTACAACACGACTAAAATCACACTCAGTTCTCATAACGCCTTTTTAAATGGAATATGGGGGTTTACGAAAATAGGGGTACCTTATTATTGGCGTCCTTACTATAAGGGAACCCTACCATTTGGGGGTCTTTATAAGGGGTCCCCTATTGTCATAAATCCCCATATCTTGATATGACGAGAGGCGTTTGGCTGCACGCCGACTTGAAAGAGGAGCTGGTGCAGCTGCAGGGAAGATCGCCACGCAGACCCCTTCCTCCGAAGCTCTTCGGCTCTTCTCAATCTTTGGCAGACATGAAACCCTTTCCGCCCCACAAGGCCTAAACCCCAAACCCCTAAACCCCCAACCCTAGAAGCCCTAAACCCTAAACCCTAAACCCAAAACCCTAAACCCTAAACCCTAAACCCCCAACCCTAGAAGCCCTAATCCTGCCTAAGCCTGGTTTCTGGAACTGCTGGAGTGGCTTCGTGCTTCTCACAACCGAAGCCCTAAAGCACCCTTGAACAACCTCGAAGTTGCTCAAAGGGTTTAGGGTTTAGGGTTTAGGGTTTAGGGTTTAGGCTTTAGGCTTACCCTTGAACAACCCAACCAAATTGCTCAAGAAGGCTCTCACAAGCGGAGGAAGCTGCGGCGAAGGAGAAGGCATCCAGCTCCAGGCTCAGGGCCCTCCGTTGAAACATTGACATTCGGCTTGAGGTTGGAAGTGCCCACAGCAGGGCTTAGGGCTTAGGGCTTAGGGCTTAGGGTTTAGGGTTTAGGGTTTAGGGTCTAGGGTTTAGGGTTTAGGGTTTTATTTCTGCCACCTGCCAAGCAGTCCAGCCGCACCACAGGGTTTCAAACGTGTCACTACTGTGTCTGTTGTTTCTCGGGCCTTAGGGTTCAGGTGTATGGTTGAAGGTTTAGGGTTTAGGGCTTAGGGTTCAGGAACCGTGGAATGGAAACTACTGAACTGTCAACTGTTCAATTCGAAGGTGAATCTGGTGAATCTGCGCGGCTGCTCTGCCCACCGGCAGTGGCCTCATCTCGCGGAACAGCTCCAGCGCGGTGATCCACTGGCCACCTGTTACTATTCTTGGAATTCGTAGTTCAAGGAAGTCTTCCGACAGACTAGAAGTCGACAGCAGGATGCGAATGCAAGCTTGTGGCAAAGTTCTTTCTTTCAAGGAGTCCATGGCCCCAAACAGAAAAGCAACTGGAATTCTCCACGCAGTCGAAAGGTTTGAGATCTTTCGTGCGTGCCGCCGTGAACAACACTTATTATCATTGTCATGTTTCTGATTAGTTCTATTCGTATATATTATTATTGCACACACACACACCTCTTTCATCTTGCGAGCGTTGCCCACTTGCAACCTTGGGCAGTGGCCTTTCTCACAGGCGCTGATGGCTGCATTGTAGCAGTAGCCTTGCACCCGACACATCATCACAACAAGGTGATCCTTTTTAGGGTTAGGTTTTAGGGTAGACGCTGGATGCCAGACAACGAAGCCATGAAGTTGGATTGAAATTGCCTTTAAATTGGCGAACGCCAACTTGGCATTCTTGTAAAGACATACTTGGAGCTGAGCCCCTTGAAGCAACAAAAAGCCATGAGTAGACGCTGCCAATTCCAGGAAATGTGTAGGTATGTCGGCCATATAGCGATCGGGGCTAGAAACCCTGAGGTGGAAAAACGAAACCCAGGCAAAAACCCAAACTGAAAGTACTCTTAGAAGTCATCCCCCTGCACAAGTACTCTTCAAGAAGCAGGCCGGCAACATGAGCAGTTTATGAAGGCCGGAGAATTAATTTGGGAGATATTTTTGTTTGCTTTTGGGATTTTTTTTTGCCTTAGGGTTTAGGGGTAGGGTTTTTTTAGGGTTTTTTTAGGGTTTTTTAGTTTTTAGGGTTTAGGGGTTAGGGTTTTTAGGGTTTAGGGTTTTTTGGGGTTTAGTTAGGGTTTTTTAGGGTTTTTAGGGTTTAGGGTTTTTAGGGTTTTTTAGGGTGTAGGGTTTAGGGTTTTTTAGGGTTTTTTAGGGTGTAGGGTGTAGGGTTTAGGGTTTAGGGTTTAGGGTTTACCGGTAGCAAGGACAAAAAACAAAAAAAACTCCCAAAAAAAAACAAAAAAATCCTAAAAAAACATACCTCCGTTTATGAAAAGCAGAGAACCAAGTCGCACTTGCAGACTTACATGTCGATGGCGGACCTTCTTTTTTTCTCTCCCGCTTTAGCGCAAT
The DNA here is from genome assembly GCA_905221605.1 of Symbiodinium natans. Classification (NCBI taxonomy): domain Eukaryota; class Dinophyceae; order Suessiales; family Symbiodiniaceae; genus Symbiodinium; species Symbiodinium natans. The sequence continues at coordinate 63,105 of CAJNDS010002439.1, forward strand.
CTGTACTGAAAAGGCCATCAAAAATAGCACGGCCATTTCATCATGTGAAGCGGCCCGAATAATGTTAATGATGCGTGTTAGGTTGTTGGCGTCGTTACCTTGGGGGCAGGCTCCAAATTTCATGCCCGGATAATCTCACATGACCGCGTTTTCACGAAGCCAGCCCCGTAAAAGTCGCAACGGCTCATCGAACTTCAGCTGCAGCGCGTGCATGTGTACGCGATGCGGCGCTCGATTCTGACAGTTGCCACGACGCCAACGAAAAAAAGTGTCACGGTTGACAAAACGCCTGGCCCGTTCTCTGCTCTCGCTTGACGGGTCTGATTCCAAGTCCACCGAAGAAAGGCGCACAAAAAGTAAAATCAAAAGAGTCTGAGCATGTCTTTGAGTATGGCTACACGGAGATACGTTCCGTGATCCGCACACGAAGGTACTAATCAAAGTGATCTTATGGTTCGCCTGTGCTCCCAGGCCCTGGCAGATGTTGTAGTGAACGGGTGGCCGGTGCGAGCGCGATGCTGTTGCGGATCGAGCACCCTCTCACTGCTCAAAATAGTGGCAGGGCCAGCGACAGACACTTCGCGGAGGAACGCAAACATATAGGTCCAAAGTAGTGTGTCATATTTGTGCGATGTTGGATCTTCGCATTATTCGGGCCGCTAAGTGCGAAGATGTTGGGCCTCGTTGTGTACAACAAGCCAGAAAATGCTGCATGCACTAGTGCTTTAAGCATGTTTATGTTTGCTTTGGAGCGAACCATTCGACATATTGCCGCGAACATCTTTTCTCGAAACATGCTGCGCATGACGTGCACAAAAGCCAGAGCATGCTGTAAGTGTCGGTGTGTTTGCATGTTTGCAATACGGACATTGCCCTGAACATCCCTAAGCTCGACACCCCCGCGCCTTGCGCCAGGTTGAGGTGCGCCGCCTCACGAAGCAGCGCCACAGCGGCGGGCCACTGACGAGCCTGGAAGGCATTGGATCCACGGGGGGAGGGAGGGGGCTTGATCCAAAAGAAAAAATTTGCCACCCACATACCAGATCATACAAGATCATACAAGCAGAGGTTGTTGCACGGGCTTGGGGATGATCTCGACGGAAGCGCCTGATGCGTTTTGTGAGCGCACGTCAATCTGCAGACCTACCCGCCGCAAGCTCAGCTATTGACAGCTCTCTGGGCTTTGAGGTTTCTTAACCGCCTGTCATGCAGAAAAGAGGGTTTACCAGACGAAACTGTGACGAAACGCTCGGACAGCAAGGGCAGGGTGCACGGCAAAAAAGGGTGATGTCTGAATGGAGGTCGATGCCACCAGGGGAGCGCTGTGGCCGGCCCATGTAAAGTAGGTTTAGGGTTTAGGGTTAGGGTTTAGGGTTTTAGGGGCCCATGAAGAGCTCCCATGGTGGGAGTTCGGGCCGGAAAAAGGAGTGACTGTTGGTCTCGGCGTCTGCACGCGACCAGCGCCCGCCCACCCCAAGTGACAAAAGGATTCGTGGGGGCTTCAAAACTGAACTTGGAACCCTAGCAAAATTAAATTGTTTGCTGTTTCTTAGGAATCATAGTACCCAAAAATTAACAATTATTTCCAAGTACTCCGAAGGCTTAGTGTTTAGATGAGTTAGGTTCACGTCAGTGTGAGACACTGTCTCTGCTCAAGTCCAGACCCAAGATGTTCATGTTGCAATACTGTGCCACTACAGAGAAGCCAAAGACAACCACAGCCGTCATCGCCTGTCGGATTTTATGCGGCCATGTCAACTATCAAAACCGAGCGAGGCAGGACGAGGAGCTTTATCGCAAGCGCTGATTGCTGCAGAGTACGTCCTGCACGGCCATGACGACTCGCCGCAAGAGCACATTTGTTTAGGAACACTGAAAGCTCTCGCTTTGTACAGGCCTCACAAGCGATGCAGACCAGGGCGCTGGCTTCCAAGACGGAGGGAGCCAACGCATGCATGCAGCGGCCTGTCATGTTGCGATACCTTGCGGGGCCTTGGAAGGTACGAGTACTGTTGTAGAAGCAACCGCTTCTACGAATAATTGCTTGCTCCGTACGTGCTGCAAGTCACCAAATCCTAAAGGGTCCATGTACCCATGTAGTATATACTTGGGCCTCAAAGAGGCTCCTATACAGTAGCTTTAGGGCCCAAGAGACTATATGGGTACACGGAACCCCTAAACGGGTTCATGAACCCTTAGGGTATGTAACTAAGAAACACATCATGTCAGCGCTTGGTCCTCTCGTTTGGAGCAATAGTCTCCTCCTGCATGCCTGGGTCGCAATGGACTGTCGCATGTGCGAGGCTGCAAACAAACCATCGACAGATCAGCACGAAAGTACAAGAAGGGTGAATACTCCCAGCAGGGTGCCCTAAATACTCCCAGCAGGGTGCCCTAAATACTCCCAGTAGGGTGCCCTAAATACTCCCAATAGGGTGCCCTAAATACTCCCAGTAGGGGGGCCCAGGTCCTTCGTAAGAGATTTCATACCCGTCTAGCACAGGGACGCCGGAGGAGCTCTGCGGACACGCGCCACTGCCCACCTCCTTCAGGGCCACACGAGACAGCTTCCCGAAATGAGGGGCTCCATTTGGGTACCCTAAAGCTCGGCCTTTCCACAGGGACAGAACATTGGAGATGAGGTTGCAGGTTGCCTTCATTTGACGTAGCGGCAGCTGGACGAATATGACAAGCTGGTACAGGACTGACAGAAACCGGGCTTTTCTCACCTTGCCATCCCAGTTTTACCAACCTAAGCATGCCTAAACCGTCCTGAGCATGCAGCGACTGCCTGAGATTGACAGCACACACACACAAAACACATACGAACTTACCTATACCCGCAACATGCACATGTTTTTTCTTTATTGAAAGATGATAGGTATGCCGCAGCTAGTTGGTGTGACCTGACCGTATGTCTTCCGACACGCTGTGGCAATGTCAAAGCATCAAACTGCAGCTCTGCACATGACTTCAACAAACAAGTGCTGTGGAAAGGTATGGCCTGAAACATACGCCTGTAAAACTATATATATATATGCATACATATGCGTAAATTAGATTCCTATGCAGATGCAAAGTTTCGCTGGGCAGCTGCGCTGTAGCAGAAGACATCTGGAGGTACCGACCTGTCTCCAAGCTGAATTGAAAAACAGCCTTTCATGCTCCAGACGGTCTCAAAGCATTCTCATCTAAACCAGTTGCTTGCAAATAAACTCCCTCAGCCTTGTTGCCAAGCGGTCAAGAAGCGTAAACGCCTGCCATGCGGAGTGCACAAAGCAAGCGGAACAGGAGCCCGACAAGACAAGAACAGCAATCATCGGCCACAAGGGACAATCAGCAAACTCCATGGTCACACATGGGCTTTAGCAGGCCTGCTCCCATGGTGCCTTTCGCAGCACCACTGTGGCCTTGCGGAGAGCCTTGAAAGTACCTGTGGAACAGTGGTGGAACTAGAGGTGGGTTTGCCCCGTTGAGCTTTGAAGCAACAGAAACTTCACCGCATGCGCCAAGCTTGGCCCGGTACCTTGGTCGATGGCACCGTCAACCTCCGCCTGCAGCCCTCTCCAGGCATCCTTGATCTTGCGATGAGCGCCTCCTGTGTCATGTATGGCACCAAAGTCACGGAGAAGCATGAATATCTACTCGGATGCATCGTATTCTTGTGCCTGTGGCAGCTGTCTTTTGCACGTGCACGGACAATTGCTGCCCGCTCTGTTTTGAAGCAGATTTACTTTCATCTGTTGCATCACCAGAAGCAGCTGCAGTCACGCAAGCTTGCAGAATGCACGCCCTGAGGCCCACCCCCAATAACAGTAACCTCCCCTCCCCTGATATTAAAACCTCCCTGCCCCCTAACATTAAATATTAAATGCTCCCATTAGAGTTCTTAGAGTATATGGGGGGGGGGGGGGTATTTAATCTTAGGGCTTAGGGGGTAGAGGGGTGTTTTGATACTAGGGGGAGGGGATTGCGTGGCCTTCCGGGTGTCGAGAGGCTGCAGGCGTTGTCGAGCTGCGGACATCCATGCCATCACCCGTGGAAATCAACTGGGCTCTCGGACCGCAGCCATCTGGCCAAACAACGTACCAGCGAGACTTGAATACGTGTTCTTTGATCATCCCTAACCCTATCCACCGTTCCCTGCCACTCCAAAACATACATACTTTTGCAACGATCCTGAGCTAAAGGGTCTCTTCAAGAAGCCCCAACTTTTTTTAACAGCTGGCTTTGAGGATCCAGACCTTCCAGGAACCTTAAAGCCCCCTAGTCTGCAGAGCACTTTCTCGCGGTTCTCAGCAAGCTGGGAGCCCAAGTTGAAACCAGGTTCTGACTGAAACGGTTTGGGGTTTGGGGTTTGGGGTTTGGGGTTTGGGGTTTAGGGTTTAGGGTTTATATAAAGGGTTTAGGGTTTAGGGAAACTGCAGCGCACATACCGGACAAGGCAGAAACGCGCCTTTAAAGATAGCAGAAACCCACCTCACAAGCCAAACCCCTTGGTGTAGTGCTTGGGTTTCCTGGTGCTGAAGGTTGTATACCCGCTGCTTTTGCAGGCAAAGCCCAACCTTCTCCTGATTCTTTCTGTTCTGCAGGTGCTCATCGATCCTGGCATGACCAATGCTTAATCCCTGTTCCCCTAGGAAGAAAAAAGGATCCTTTTTGTTCATATATAAGAAAGCCCATAACCTAAAAAGCAAAAAGGATCCCTAACGCTGATCTAGAATGCCCTTCTAAGCAGAAACAGCAGCACTGCGCGACTTTCAGATCTCGGCTTCCTGCGCCAAACGTCGCCCTTGCGCGGGCGCCACAGGCTCCAAGAGCAAGCTGACACATGACCCCCCTCCACCCACCCCCCGCCTCCCCCCCTAAACCCTAAACCCTAAACCCTAAACCCTAAACCCTAAACCCTAAACCCTAAACCCTAAACCCTAAACCCTAAACCCCCCTAAACCCTAAATGCTGGTATAGTTCCGTAAGTTATTGGTTCTGGGCTCTCTCAAGGATAAGACAAGGCCAGGATGGCTCTTGGAAGATCTGCTTTCGGATGGCCTCCGCACTCCGCCGGCCTTGCAGAACCGAACTGCATTTGAGGGGAGAGAGAGAGGTGTATGTATATGTACAGGTATAACGAACAAGAAAATAAATACGTATATATATATATATATAAGAACGTCCAGTTTTACGCTTGACATGGCTTGTCATGTCTTTAGCAAGGTTCTCTGCTAGCTCGTGTTCGTTTTCATGAGGCATGGGACGCTGCCGCTCCAGCACAGCACTGAACCCCTGCCTGCCATTGTAACTAGGCCAGTCTGCAAGGACTCCGAAACTTTGCCCTGGCTCTCTCCAACTTTACATGACATCGCGCAGCCTTGCGCCGAAATTTACTCGTAGAAGTTGTCCGCAAAGCTATGGTTGAGCATGGCCATACACCGAGAGCGTGTTGTGGTGCAGCGCTTCTTTCTGCTGTGCCGTCAGATTTGCTACTTTCGTTGTGAACCAGTAAGGTGCCGCAAACAGGGAAAGACAAGGGAGATGAAGCGCAAGGCCACAATATGTGCAAGTGACATGAATGGTAGGAGCGATCGGATTTTTGACCTCTGGCGAGACCCTGTGCAGATGGGAGTGCACGCACGCAGGCGTCATACGCTTACACTACTCACTATACACTAGAACAACTGGCCCATATGCTAGCCAACCAAGCCCGGAGCTTTTTTCGTCCAGTTCACGCAAAATGCTGCGAGCTTTAGAGACTTCCAGGATGGGCTACTAGGCCCTATAATCCCCACAATCCAACCCTCTAAAGGGCCTGGTTAAGGGGCTTATAGGGTATACTAGCCCGTCCTGGTTTTTGGGGGCCGGCACCCTCAAGCCGAGGGTGCACACTACGACGCCTTCATCCCCGGACTGCCTAACAGGGATCAGGGTCTTCGCCAGGCAACTCAAAGAATGCAGACGTGGCGCGGCCACCATTAGCCCCGACTCGTTTCTTCTGTGTTTCCTCGATTTTGAAAGGAGAGGCACGACAACCTGAAAAGTTTTAACTTATGCAATCAGCTCAACAATGGCTTAGCCGCTTCGAAGAGACCTTTGGGTGTGGACTGCGCTTTTATTGTGCCGGTTGCCGTGTCGGCATTCTGGAGAGACCACAGCCGACAGTGAAGGGAAGTTTGGCGTTCTCGCTCTCCAGTGCCGTTGCCGTGAGACTTGCGAGCAGGCTGTGACCTGCCCCTGATCTGCTCATTCTGAGCTCGCAAGCACACAGCACAGCATTTTGACTCCTGGCATGGTTGTAAAGTCTTCAGACAGATTCCACCCCGGCCGTGCCTACATCCCTAAAGCTTTAGCAAATTTGCTTCGAAGGCCTCAGACTTGTCTTTAAAGCATGGATGGCAGTAGCTTCAGGAGCTGCATTACTGGCCCAGCCGATCTCTGCCAGCGGGGGGGTCGAACCTCTAAAGGTGACAAGAACTTTGTTCCAGCTCATCACGAAATCTGTCAAGAGATGACCTGTCAGTGCCAACGTCACTGTCTGTCTGTGGCAGTGTCAGTGTCAGCGTTGGTGATCGTGATCGTGCTAGTGATAGTGTGAGTTTTCGCGTTCATGTTCTTGTCTCTGCGCGCGGCTGCGGGCGAGCGGGCGTGCGTGCGTGCGTGCGGGTGGGCGCTCGTGTGTGCGTGCGTGCGCGCTTGCGTGTGCGTGTTGTGACCGCGTGTTTGTGCACGTGTTTGTGTTTTCAACGATCATAGTGGTTTAGCAATGAGCTGCTCGAGTATGTACACAAAGCTCCCCGTTGAAGCAGGTGACTCCAAACGGTTCTCTCCAGCTGCTGGTATTCGCGAGGAGCAACCTAACCTCTCAAACCGCTACTTGCTTGCTGCCTGAGGGACTGTTGTGGAGATGGGGTTCCGCATGATGGTTGCCCTGAACTCGAACACGCAAATCCTGATTCCCGAAACTCCCCTCCCACCTCACCAACATCCCCACTCCCCGGCCTCCCTTTCCTACCACTCACCATCTTACATACTACTGCTCCTACTACTGTCAGTGCAATCCTTCGAGCCTTTGTATGTCCACGCTAGAGTGTCCGAAACGTTCAGAGTCACGCCATTGCATCTGCAGTCTCTCAATGTCTGGATGCGCAAGTGTCTTCCTGCACGTGCAGCACCAGGTTGCCGGTCCGTTCTTCCAAGCGCACGTCAAAGAAGCAACCGGCGCTGGAGCTATGTGGGGGTTTCCAAAAATAGGGGTACCCTTTTGGTGGTCCGCTTTGAGGGGATTCTATTGTATTTGGTTAGTTGGGGTGTAAAAAAGGGGCACCCCTATTTTGGGAAATACGCATGTGACCTTGGACATGTCATCAGGTCACCAGGATCTTGGCAGAAGTCTTCAGGGTCTGTGCTGGCAATGGGCAGGCGGGACTCCACGCCTTTTCCAAAGAAAGGATAACTAAACCCTAACCCCTAACCCCTAACCCCTAAACCCTAAACCCTAGGCCCTAAACCCTATAAACCCTAAACCCTAAAGGGCCCTTCACCGGTACACAAGCCGATGCTTAGGAGTTTCTGTCCCTCAATCCTGCTCACGACGCACAGCAGCCCCAAGACTGTTCACGGAAAATCCTGGATTGCTTGGCGAACGGGCACCGTCCATCCCACAGAATCTTTATTTCAGCCCTTAGAAGCCTGACGAAGATGCTGGCTCGTTCACAAGGCTGGCGAAACTTAGTGCAAGAGAACCTAAGACGGTACTCATGAGTCGTAACTAGTATTGGCGAAGGCTGATCGGATTGAAAGAGGACTCTATAAGGATTTGATTTGGTTGGGCACAATTCTACGCTCTCCCCTTTTGCACAACCGGCGTGCGCATACGGTGTCAGTGGTTGCGCCCCTTTTGGGGTAACCGGCATATTATGACTACTATAGGGGGTAGAATTCTGACAGGCGCCCAACAAGGAGGCATGATTTAGAGATCCCCCCTGTCGACATCCTAAGATTTACAGGCTCCCACACAATATCAATGGCACAGTACGATAACATAAAGGTCCACACGACATCTCGAACAGTACCTTCGGGATGGACAGCCCCTCGGCGTGATGTATATACACATGCCGCAGTCCTACGGCATTTGGGGAACCCTATCACATAGGTTGGGCACACCTGCCAGATGGCATCATCTCTCACAAAGGAGCGAGGCAGCACACAGGAACAACAGGAGGGCCATGTCAGAGAACAGGAAGGCTGGCGCGCGGCCTCGTTGCCACATGATTGCAGGAGGCAGGCGAACAAGCATAATCTGCCAGCACCACGTCCGAACTTGCAGAGGCGTGTCTGTCCGGTCTTGGCTGGTCAGCTATGGAGCGACAGGGCAGATCCGTGCACACAGCAAACAATCTTAACATATCTTCATAACTCCATGATGCCGGCAAATGCTGCGGCTTGTGCCAAGAAACACTCCTGGTTGCGGTGCAGCCAGGGCCAAGGCAAAGAATTCCCTACATGAGTTGGTGCTCCGGGCGCAAGCGTGCTCAAAGGCTTCGACATCTAGAATCTAGGTGGAAGGGGTTGTGTGCGTGGCCTACAAGCCCAACCAAAGAAGAATCCACGATGATGGTCTAATGCATCTACTGCTTCTTGCGAGCTGGTACGTGCTACTATGGCATCATGAGTTGGGATGTTCCCCTTATACTCACAGTCCTTTATAGGGATGATAATAGGGGGTACTGTAATCCCTATTAAGGACGGTTAGTATAAGGGGGAACGTTCCAAATCATGACTCTGAACTTCCCCTGTTGGGTGTCGATGACGTCTCCGTGCTCCGCCCGAGCTTGCAGACACTTTAAATTGGTGATTGGGCAAGATGTGAATCCGCAGCGTACTGCTCCAGCCCCAGGTTTGGCCCATCATGGCCTTTTGGGATTTTAGGGCTCGTGCCTCTTGAGAGTTGGAGGGATTTTTCGTGCTTTGGCAGGGGAGGTCACCGAACTGGAAGGCAGGGCAGGGGAGTCCCATCTCGAGACTGGGAGTTTTTTCTTCCCAGGAGATTTAGGCAGCCATTGGCTGATGTTTATCCACCGCATGTCCGAGATCAAGACTGGCATGAAGCAAGTAGTACTTCATTGGGTGGGTGCAAGCCGTCCCCCTACTTCCGGTTCGTACAATAGCAAGCCCGCGCCATGCACTCTTGCGTGGCAACAAAGTGTCAGACGCGGCCCGACTTGGATAAGTACCTTCGACGCCTTGCTATGCTGCTACAAGTATTGTGCTTCAGAGCCCTGAAATTCGAGGCAGTCCTCTGCGCTCTGCATTCGACCTTCTACCGCAGCCTACGGTTCTTCGGACATACCGAGGACTTCCGACTTAAAATGCATCGGCGTCGACTCCGCAGGACTCACCGTCCTTGGAGTGCATCACCCACCCGGTCAGACAAGGATGCCACGTAGAAGCCGCAGCAGCCCCCCATGAAAGACACCATATTCACCGCTTCTGCGCCTGCTCCTAAGTGGCTCCATTTGCCCCCACACCGTACGTCCACAGTCAATCAGCGCCGGCATTGCCCCTCTGGCCAAAGCAGGGTTGAAGTTTACAAGACAAAAAGGCAGCTCTTTTGCTTTCTGCTACGGTGTGTGAGAAGATGCCGCGCAAGTATATCAGAACCTATCCTCTTCTAGCAAACTGGACAAACTGCTCTATTATGCCAGGAAAGTATGGCAATGCCCACTGAAAGCTCGACAGGAAGTGAGCTGCCCGCGGCATACTGAGGGTTTATAAGGGCTTTGGGAGTTCAACATCTCGGCGTACCTATGAATGCCAAAGCCCGAAATAGGATGAAATAGGGCGGGCCCAAATCAGCACTGTCAGGCGTGCGGTCTCATGGCTATCCGGCATAAATGCCCCCGACCCGCCCCAGGGCCCTAAACCCTAAACCCTAAACCCTAAGCTATGGACCCTAAACCCTGAACCCTAAACCCTAAACCCTAAACCCTAAACCCTAAACCCTAAACCCTAAACCCTAAACCCTAGCAGCAGCTTCAGGGACAAGATAGGCTGGAATTGCAAGCCACGGGCAGCATTCCTCGCGAGAGGTGGCAGCAACGGTGGAACGATGCTTTTCACAGTCGCCATGGAAAAGAAAAACTGCTAGCGAAAGCGGAGGCCATGTTTTTGGGCAGCACATCCTCCCCTAAACCCTAAACCCTAAACCTCCTGGCTGATGTGGGAAAGTCGCAGGCATCTCAGCATCCCAAGCCACAGTATGAAACCCGACTCAAACCTTGGGGCAATCAACCAACTCAATTGGGGGGGGGGGGGGTACCTTATTGGGCTCCTTATTATAAGGGAACCCTACTATATGTTTGGGGACGATATTAGGGGTCCGTTATTTTCATAACTCCCGATTATGGATGTGCTGACACTTTGGACGCAAGCCGGCCACAAGTGCACACTGCATGGCTTTTATATTCCTGGTTCCGTCCGGCGGGCGGACCCAATCCTCGCAATCCTTTCGACGCACTCCTCTCAATCGAGGCCTGCGAAGCCATACGCTGGATGTGTGACACAAGAGCACGGGAGCATCTGGGCCCGCTGTGCCATGACCTCTTTGAGTCCACAAGGTTTGTACACCGTAGCTACACGTGGCTGCATGCACTGACCAGACCCTGGCAAGCTGGAGTTCAATGGAGGAACATCTATGCCATCTTCGGCTGCCCTGGCAAGCTATTGTGGAAATACATACCAAATTCAAACAACTCTTGCACAGAAGCGTGCATTTTGCAAGAAGAGCAAGTAGCTCCAACGATGCCAACGCCTGAGTCATTGCCAGCGCCACGTAGGCTACATCAATCAAGTTTCCTGTCTTGGTCCCACAAGCCTGTTTCCTCACGTCAGTTGCTTGTGCCACAGTAGACAGTCAGGATGGTCCGGCCATACAAAACTCACTGAGCACATGACTGTTGCAGGCCTCTTTGTCCAAATCAGGAAGCTGGAACGCTTGCAGAATGGAAAGCACCTAGGACCCTCATGCAGCAACCAGAAAGCAGTGAAGGCGTGCTGATTTTGAAACCCTTGGGGAACGTCTGGCCGTGGTGAGGGCCCTCCTGCTTTCCTCTGACTTTGGGCTTTGCTCCGCCTGGGAGCAACTGTCTGCACCACATGCACGAGAGCCGCTGGCGGCGCAAATGCGTGGGAAGAAGGCAGATTGTCACGTAGCCGGGATGCTCGCTCTGAAGGTCCAAGTTCCTTTCTGATTGATCTCTTCTGACTTCTTCAGGGGCACGGGCCCCAGGTAGCACGCCGGCTCCCAATTCCACAAATTCGAGCATCCGCCAACCTTGTGGTCTGGTCAGGGGAATTTAGCACTTCACTGGCCTCTCCAAACGTCTATCTAGCTTGCTCCGTCAACAATGCTCCTTTCCTGCCTCTACTGAGTACTGCGCAGGGCTTCCACATTCTCACAGCCAACGACTACCGAAAGAACGACCCAGAGAGCCCAATACCCCTAAGATGAGGAATAGACCGTAAATTATAAAGGGATCCTTATGATGATTTGAGGCATATTAGGGTTTAGGGTTTAGGGTTTTCCTTGATTAAAGGGGTATTGGGCTCTTTGGGGAGTCTGCTGGCAAAGGCAAGGGCAGTTGATCCTCCTCTTGGCAGCCCCGGGCCGTCTTGAGGAGGGCGACCAGCTCATTCCTGGACAAGCGCCAGCTGGACCCAGACATCGCACCGGTTTAAGGTCTAGGGTTTAGGGTTTAGGGATATCTCGTCCCGCAAATTCTGCCCCATGTTGAACACTGATCCCACACAGTATCGATATGCGATTCCCGCCAAATGCGTTTCTTCTTCTCTCCACTCAAATCAAATTAGTCGACAATGAAAGTGAAAGTAAGTCAGAGGACGCGTTCACAGAGTCGTCATGTATATAGAGAAATATATATATATATATATATATATCTATATGTATGCGCATATTTATATGTACTGAGAATACAATATGTTAATATTGAACTGCTACATAATCTGCATTATCTGTCGTATTACAGATTACATAATGCATATTCTCTCTCTCTGCCACTGCATCCCAAAAGGTCCCACTGCGTGAGGCAGCCAAACACCCACTCATAATGCATATTACAGATTGCTATGTCATACTGTCACATTGCATGTTGCACAAAACTCTTGTATACCAAATATATACAGTACAGGCTATACAGATATATATATATATATATATCTGTATATGCGCACCCCCCACCCCCCCCCCCCTCCCATGATCTGGGTCGGAAAGACTTTCGGCCGAAAGACTTTCGGCCGCATCAAATTCAGATTAACCTGATTCGAAATCTATCGAAATCTATGTTAGGAGGCCACACCTTCGGAGACCTTCCTCTGAGAAATCCTCTGGCCTCATTCGTAATAAAAAGCTTAATTTGAAATCTAAACTCAAGGGCCACACGTAACAATTCCTCTTCTGGGCCCTTCGCATTTAGATTTGCCGAGATGGTTCTATAAAAAGGCTACACCTATGAAATCATTTTCTGGGGCCTGCCTGTTCGTAACAAAAAACCTCATGCGAATTTCGAATTCAGATGTCAGCCCAAGAAAATCCTCTTATTAAAGATCGGTATATCTGAGAAGCCCACACCCTAATAGATTCTCATCTGGGCTTCGTTCGTATGAAAATAGGCAGAATTTTGTATGACGAGGCCACACCCTAAGATATCATCTTCTGAGCCTCATTCTTAATTAAACCGACTTAAAATTGAATATATGTTTATATAGAATTTACAGACCACACCCTATGAGATCCTCTTCTGGGCCCTCTTCATGGAAAAAATGCCAGTAGAATTGTGCATGAAAAAACCAAACCCTTCAGATATCCTCGTAATTAACCTCAATTCACAAGATTAGGAGGCGTCAAGGCCACACCCTATGAGATCCTCCCCTCTCCCCGATTTGCAATGAAACTTGATTAAACCTTTTTGTATTGCAAAGCCACTCTCCAAGAAAATCCTCAATGTTCAGCATGTCATTGATATCGGGGTTTACGAGGGTTCTTCATATGAAAAAAACAAAAACTAGATCATGAAAAGGAGGGGTGACCATGTATATATATATATGTATATATATGTGTGTGTGTTTATATAGGTATACACATTTTGTATAGACACATTATACATCTATATAATTATACATACATATATATATATATAATATAATATAATATAATATAATATAATATAATATAATATAATATAATATAATATAATATAATATAATATAATATAATATAATATAATATAATATATACATATATATATATAATAATAATAATAATATAATCAAAAAAGCTGGCTTATCCCCCGTCCCAACCCAGATCATCGGCCTCTCCGGTGCCTGCAGGCTTGGCTTCTGCGAGGTTTCAGGAAGTTGGGGGGCTTCGGGGCCGCAGGTACCTTTTTTAGGGTTTAGAGGTTTAGGGTTTAGGGATTAGGGTTTAAGGTACTTTTTCTTGAGAGTTGTCCTTGTCACGTGCGCACAGAAGGCATCTCGTGTCTCCCTGCTGGTAGGACTCCCTCGCCCTACTTCTTTGCTAGCGGCTACTAACGTCCGAAGCCTGCTGCGGCTGTCCCCATACATACTGCAATCGCACTGTTGATGCCAATGCTCTCTTTCACCAGGCCACGAGCTGCGTACTTCGAGGGTTAGCTGTAAGCGAGACCTAGCCTGCGATCATTCCAGAATGCGGCAAGAATAGTGAGAAGTGCATAGGACAGCGAGAGCAGAGTTCAGTTAACCCTGAAACTCATCAGGAAAACGCTTTGGGGATCTGCAAGATTCGGTTGCTTTGGGATTGAGCGACTTTGCTTCGAAGCCTGTACCAGTGACCCTAAACCCTAAACCCTAAACCCTAAACCCTAAACCCTAAACCCTAAACCCTAAACCCTAAACCCTAAACCCTAAACCCTAAACCCTAAACCCCGACTCCCTCATTCTCGGCCTTTCCAGCGATTTCGGTTTCGCCCTCCTCGGCGCCGGGGCCGGTCTCGATGCTCACCTGGCGACACCCAAAGAGCCCTTTATACCCCTTGGCTAAGGAATATTCCTTAAAATCATAGTAAGGATCCCTTTATCATTTAAGGTATATTCCTTAATTAAGGGGTATCTCTGCGATGGGCTGGGGCTGGCGGCTAGCGACGCATGCGTCTGGCAAGGGTCGGGCGACGCCCTCCAGATTCCTCCAGCAACACAGCTGCAAGACAAGCAAGCAAACCCGCAGCCACTCAGACTCAATCTTAACACAAGTATGTAGCCGTAGAATGCGAAAGTCGCACACGCTTTCATAATTTCTGCTCCAGGGCAGCGCCTTTTTTAACGCTCAGGTATTCAGTCCCTGCCCCACCTGAGTGCTGCTTCGCCCCCTGCCCTGATGGCCATGACATTCGGGTGCTCAGTCTTTTTGGCTCTACGTGGGTGCTTGCGATGTAACCTGGTCGTTGATGCCTCGCGCGAAGCACCACAAGCAAGACCTTAAGGAGCCACTCCCCTGACCCTAAACCCTAAACCCCTAAACCCCTAAACCCCTAAACCCCCCCCCCCCCCCCTCACACAACGTGGGATCAATAATCTGCCAGTTCGTCGACCATCGCCGTCGTGGGTGTCGTTCCCCTGGAAAGGCCACATGGGTCTGCACTCTTGTGCTATGGCTATGGCGTACTGCGGAAACGCTGCTCCGTGCAGGCTTCCTTATCTCTCATGACAGAATACGCCGCGTCCCGCATCGCAGTAGAAGCCTCTTCTGCAGGGTCCTGCTCCTCTTCCTCTTCAAGCGCCTTCCGGTGACATCTGCATTCCGGCTGACAAGTTGGATGCGCGACTGCCTCCTGAAAACCGACAAAATTAATTGTGTCGTGCTGATACCGCTCTGACACTGCTCACCCCCAATTCAGTCATACGGCATCCTCATAGAGCACTCTACATAGGGGTTTTTAGGGGTACCTTATTGGGGCCATTTTTAGAAGCGAATCTACTACTCGGGGATCTATATTGGGGGTCCCCTAGCTTCGTAAACCCCGCAATGGCGCCTGCTCGGTGAGGAAGGGCAGGTGCACCAGCGGGCAGTCCTCCCTTGGCAGCGCAAAGCATGCACAGTCGGCCTCGGCCCCTGGCCGAAAGGCGTCTAGAACAAGCAAACCGAGATCTGGTCTTCTTTCCCTTTTCCTGCCCCCCACCCCCCGGCCCCCCCGGCTTCCTGCTCAAACCGCTTGGAAAAAGGGGTCGAGCTTGTGGGGCGCTCCCAGAGTGGTCGCTCCCACAGAGGGAGCACCAACAAACAAGACGAAAGGCACCTGCGACTGAAGCCCTCCTCTGCCTCTTGAAGTCATGTGTGCGACGTATGACCTTGGCTTTGTCTGCGATTCGCACGCTACACCTCGCTTTGGGCCGAACCCGGCTGCCGAGGCGGCGCACGCAAGCGTCTGCAAGCATCCATTTTTCTGGAGCATACCCGTAAGCTGCGGGTACTTGCGCAAGCTTGGCTGCCGAACCTGCAACATAGCTATTCGACTTTACGACCTCAAAATAGCATCAATCAGCCACACGACCCGGCTCGGCACAGTACATTTCATAGCTTTTGCATCCGGGACGTAGCTAAAAACGAAAAGCGGTCCACAGCCAGAAAAACCAACAGCCCACAGCAACATCTCCACACGTCTTACACTACGAAGACGCGGCTGATCAACGTCACGACAAGAAGAAGGCCCAATCCTTGTCTTCAGGACTATGGTGATTTACTGCAAACACTCTGCTACAATACTGTACCAGGAAACTAAGAACACCCCCACCTTGCCCCCGCCGAGAAGCCAGGAACAGTAGCCCGGGCCACATCCGTTTCCGCGCCACGCGTCGCAGGAGGTGATCTCCTCAGCCTGAGCTGTGGATCGTTCATTGGGTCTCACCGTCGTTTCAAAGAGGAAGCTTCTGTAAAATCAAGGTGTGGTAGCGCACATCGACTGAGTAAAGAGAGGCCCTGCAAATGTGCTATTGCTTTCTTTCCCCGTGGCCTCTCAAACACTCCGATTACATTAGACGTAGGCGGCGTCTCGGCAGAGTCACACGTAGGAGCGGCTTTGATGATTCCATTTTCGAGTGGCTATGTAGGATTTGCGTTCAACGTATTGCCGAGTTACTGTTTCTGCATGCTCCTGCATGCATTCGCCTTGCGAATGGCGCTTTCGACTGTAGGCCTGAAGACTCTAGTACCGCCCTGCGTGTGCAGGTGCGCATGACCGCGTGTGTAGGGCCAGAGAGGTGCAGGATTGTCTATGCTTTCACTATTCGATGGTGCAGGGTTGCTTGGGGATAGACGGTCCAGAGCCGAGCCGTCGGCCTTCATTGTTTCCAGCAAAGCTGCGGTATCGCGAATCTGCACCCAAGATCAGGGCAAGTCCGACACACGGTGCCATGTTCTAGCTACGATAGTCATCACAACATACCCTGTTTTGCTCCGCTTTTGCGGAAACTGTTCTGCACAACAGACACAAAGGGACCTTTCCTTGCCTTGTTCCGACTCAGCCGCAGCCACAGCGGGACCAGGTGAAGGCCTTGAAACACGCAGCTGGCAACAAGATCGGGTGCCAGGACGTGTGGCTAACAAGAACTTGTTCACGCCACAAGAGGCTAACATCCTGCCTTCATATCCGTGAATCTCCCTCTTTGGTGGGTACCTGCAGTGCGCACACCCACGGTTTGCATGAATTGCGCATGAAGTCTCTAACCTTCACTTGCTTTGCAGGCCTACAAGCCCCGCCCAGCGGCAACGCTTGGTGCATGCAGACCCGAGGTGTGTATCAGAGCGCGTTCCCGGGCTAGACTGCCGTTGCCTTGTGCAAAGGAAAGTTTGCAAACCTCCGAGTTTGCTGGCCTCAGGCCCCAAGAAGGCCCTAAACCGATGATCCCTAAAAGACCTGGTCCATCTCGCACTCTGAACCACCTTCTTAGACTTGGGCATCCCGAGTACTCAGAAGGAAGTGCGCCTGTGCTTCAGCTCCTTGAGCGTCCTGAGCAGCTCCAATGCCGCCGCGTCGTCGATCTGACCGAAAATTGCACTGCAAGGCTGTACTTGGAGGTTTATGGTACTTATTAACCAATTAGAGTTATAGGTTTATGGTACTAACCAATTAGAGTTATAATTGGTTAATAAGTACCATGAAGCTCCAAGTAAGAGCTGTGAGAAGTCTGAAAGTGAACCCTTGAGAGAGAGCCTGAGAGTTCTGCAGACTGTCTTGCTGTGGATGTGGCGTGACAGGCTGCGGATCGCATTTTTTCTGGAAAACCTTGAGCCTACAGGGCCTACAGGCCTAGGCCCAGGAGTCTAGCAGTGACCTTTGTGCGCGACAGGGTCTGCAATCAAAGGGTAAAAAGATGCCATTCGCACGACGAATCTCGCCTTTGCTCACCAGGTGCTAGACAAAAGGGCACACAGCTCACAGCTGCCTCGTTTTGCGATAAGTGCAGCTCATAGATCTGGCCTGCACCTTCTCAAAGCTTCTGGATGCTTTGGCAGGGCACAGGCTTCCTTTACACGCTGATTGCACCGACAACGCAAGCTGGAATGAGCCTTGGTGGTTCAACTTCCTGGTGGAATGGTACATAGTACAAGGTTACTTAGTTGGGTTTGTCATAGGGCTTATAGAGACTTAAGCACTATGCAATCCAATGACATCCTGTCAATGTCCGCCGGCATGCTGGTCGCAGGTCATGCTTCCCGGGGGCGATGCGTTTGTTGTTGTTCCGAATGAACTCACCTGGCATGACCGAAATCGCTGAGGACTGGCATGATTGGCGCATACTCTGCCTCTCAAGCTTACTGCGTGTTTTTTGGGTGGCGGGGCGAAGTCACATCATCGTTTAATGAGCATCGCCCCAGGCACACGTGCCACCCGCAGGAGGAAACCAACACAAAATCATGAATCCCCAAGTTCACACACCCCGCAGCCCAGCCCTTTCGTCTCCCCCTCCTTCTCTAAGCACCTCTCCCGAGGCAAAGGCCCCACAAGCCACAGCCCTCCCAAAAGAGCCCATACCTTAAACAATATTAACGGATCCCTATATAACTTAAGATATTTCCTTTTTTTAAGGGGTATGGGGGCTCTCTGAGGCGTTCAGAAGCATGGCATGCCCCGAATCCCGCTCTCGATGACTCTCACAAGCGTGGCAGAAAGACAAAGCGCCAAGATCCCAGCCCCTGAGATCCTGCTGCGTATGTGCGGGTGTCTCTCTCTCTCTCTCTCTCTATATGCATGTATATACACATACATATGTGTCTATACTATGTGTGTTCATCTGCATTTGCAGGTATATTCATATTCAAGCTTATGTATATGTTTCTGATATTATAAAGCCTTTTTCAAACACATATACAGAATGTTACATGAAGGAAAGATTAAGCAACGCAGAATCCAACGCAGAATCCACTGCGTGCTTAGAGGATTTCGGAGGCGCCCTGAAACCCCAATGCCGATGTCCTGTTGTTGTTGAGCTTGAGGTAGCCTGCCTGTACCTGCATCCATTTAGGGGTTAAGGTTTAGGGCTGTGCGCTTCAGGAAAGTTCCTTGAGACTCAGCACCCCAAGCCTCAAACTGCGCTAGGCAGTCCAGCAGCATCCACAGCGCTTGGTCGCTCATGCCGTTGTAGCTGAAGTCCACCTGCAAGTATTCGACAGGAGCGAAGGAATGATCATAGTAACCCTAAACCCTAAAACCCTAAGCCCTATATCTTCTGCTTGTTTCATGCTGTCTGAAGACCCCAGCGGCGGCCGTAGCATCTTTTTGTTCGGGAGCGTGCAGCTGGTGCCGGAATGAGGTTTGCAAGACGAGGTGAAGGGGAAGCGGTGGGCAAAGGGCTTTGGTGGATTTTGCGTGACTCAACTCGCAACCCCCGAACCCTAAACGACGCCCGGGGCATCCTCTTCAGCCGTGGGGCTAATGCTAAAGAATTGGACAAGGGCACCATCTCATCAGCTAATGCAAGTATCCTGGGGGCGGCCGCTCAACAGGTGCGCACTCTTCTATAGGTTGCGCATCATTGCAAGGCCACCCGTGCTTTCACGTAGTGTCGCTGCGTAACGTACTTCCTCATGCACTTCCCACGCGCACTCACATTTGGCATGGTCTCCCATGTCTTCGGCATGCCGCGCCTAAAACTTGAAGCATATCGCAGCAGTTCACAAGAGTCACGGATTCAACCCAAAAAATGACATGATGAGTGATTGGCGCCCCTGGCATTCCGCAGGCTTCCCAGCCTTTGGCAGCCAGAAATTAAAAGAAACTAAGTAGCCACTGAGAGAACAAAGACACCGCTCTGGGATGCTCTTGGCGTCCTTCTGGGCTGCGGTGCTTCTGGTGAGGCCGTGAAACGAAGCCGCACTTAGGGTGCAGCTTTGCAGCTTAACCCTATAAGGCCCTAAGGCTCTAAGGACTCCTATTTTAGTGTTTTGGGCCTTAAGGCCCGCTGAAAGAAGGCTTTTGGGCTATCTTGAGCCTTAGGGCAACAGTGAATCCTCAGATTCTTGAAGTGTTTCCTGCGTCCTACCAGGCTCAGGATGACTGCTTGGAGAGGCGGCGTCGCTTGGGGCTTGTGGATTGAAGGCTCTCCTTAGCAACGAGGGCGCAGCTA
Source organism: Symbiodinium natans (assembly GCA_905221605.1). Taxonomy (NCBI): domain Eukaryota; class Dinophyceae; order Suessiales; family Symbiodiniaceae; genus Symbiodinium; species Symbiodinium natans. The sequence goes on from CAJNDS010002439.1 coordinate 82,776, forward strand.
TCAGGTTTAAGCGTCTCTTCCATTAACAAACCAAGCTGGCTGCAAAGCACTCGTGGCCTGTACCCTGCAGAGGAACTGTTCCGGAAAGCTTTGCAGAACTGAGACCTGCTGTCTCATGACATTGCCATATTTTTCGGGCCCGCAGGCCCTCCTCAACGCTGGTGACACAAGCGACGTGCCCCAAGATGCTCCGAGCGGCCACCACGGCCCTCACAGAGAGGCGGTGCTTGCGGCAGGCCCGCTTGGACACCTAGGATGAAGGTGTTCTTGCACGAAGAGAGGGCCGACTTGCACTGCCAAGGTTACCAGATGTGTCAGAGCCAAAGGCCGTGATCCTATTTTCACCGTCTAGACTAACTTGAGGCGTCATGCATCGCGGTTTTCGCCTCAGACAGAGAGCTTGGGAATCAGAAGCCCAGCGGCATCGTCGATGCGAATAAGGCGGCCCGCCTGCTCCAGAATCTCCTGGTTTAGGGTCTGCAGGTTTGCGGCAGGCGAAATGTGGTCCTCCAACTCCAAGGTTCTTTTTTATACTTGGAGGTTCAGGAGGTTCATGGTACTTATGACCCCGGTTATAACTGTACTTTCTAAACCACTTACAAGCCCCTTCAGTGCCCTAACGTGGTTGGAATTGGGTCAGAAGTACAGTTATCATTGGGTTCAGAAGTACCGTGAACCTCCAAGTACCGATGAAATTACAAGCCCTCTGCGCGCCGCAGCCTCCGTCGTGCTTGCATCGTCTGTGACACCCAGCAACTCGAGGTCGCTCTGGGTGAAGGACTCCATTTCCTCTCGGCTCAAAACCGCCCCTTCAGGCTTCGTGCGTAAGCCGTGAGAATTTGTGGAGATGCCTTTCGGGGTTCCGGATTGGGGGTGGCCGACTAGCTTCTTAATCGCTCTCACACTCGGACGAACCAGGCACTCGGACGAAAAAGGCGAGGCGGTCAGTAGTCATCAATGCGGAGCTCGATTAGGCTCCGGTGATACACTCAGGACTCTGCTGGCCCTAATCTCCACACACGAAACTATACAGACCGCGGCGTGTAGACTACGTCTGTTGCATACTGTTCGGTCAAACACGCAATGGCTGCGCGGTGTTGTGTCCCTTCGGGTTCTGCCCTGACGATCGCCATCACGAAGGGAGCAGCCGCCTTTGATGCAAGGCCCATGTGACTTCACAGGCCTGCAACAATCAAAAGGCTTTACCCGAACAAGCTCTGATTCTCTGCCAGGCGCCTCAAGGACCGGCAAGTTCTGTTGCAAGACTTAGTTGCTGATTTAACCGGGGTCCCTAAACCCTAAACCCTAAACCCTAAATCCTGGGGCATTCCTGCCAAACATGCTTCCATGCTGGGCTGTGCTCTGTGTATGCAGCAGAAATTGCCCGAACGAAGCGCGAATTCTGCTTAGGTTTAGCTCTTGCCATTGTGCACGATTTCCCAGTGCGTTTGCAGCACCTAGCATTTGGAGCTTGAATCTTCAAGGGGAGGGCTTTCTTTGCGCACAGGCCGGGAAATGTGACCAACGGTAGAGTGAGAGGTCTCCGACAAGCCCTTCCATCCCACAGCACCCCTTGCACTTGGCTCCAAATTTAGAAGATTTCGCAAATTGCAAGCACAAAACCTTACAGGGCTTGCAGGAGTATCTGCCGTGCTCTGATATGCAAGCTCGAGTGCGCAAAAGTGCATACTGCTCAGGCGCTTGTGGAAGCGCGCAGTTGGATGTCAGGTGGCACACATAACCCTGCGTAGACTGGCAACATGGTCTGGAACACATCGAAGCATAATTTGCAAGGCAAGAACTGCTGCAAGCTACTCACCCCCGACATGCCTCGTGCACACCGATTGAAACTCTCCACACATCGGGAAAGCTCAACTCAAATTGGGATGCAAGGTGCAACTAGAATACATGCACCTTTTGGCAAACTCGCACCAGTACTTCTAGAAGATGTAGGTGACACAACTCAGGCAACACAAGCGGCTAACGAATTTAGACGCATGACTTCATGCCTGGCCTAACTTCACGTCTGGCACATGCACCGCATTACATTCGCTTGTGTCGCATGATTTCTTGTGCGCCTCTGCCAACCCTTCTAATGAGATGTCGTACACGTTGTCTGTTATAATTCATTACTCGGCTGTTCGACGAGTACATCGGCAGGGGTGCCTGTCTACTATCTGCAGGTTCTTCACACCAATGCCATCTGATGCCCAGTGTGACAGCCTCAGGATCTTACTTGCCATGGCGTCCCCGGCCACTTTTGCGCGCCCGGTTCTTGCCAGCGGTGGGGCCTGGAAGGTGAATGTGACAGTAGCGCTGCACTTCCTCCCATTGCTTCAAATCGATTTCGTTCAAGCTGTGCATTTGGGCATCGACTGCTTGGCCGATTTCATACGTCAAGGGCGTCATGACATCCAGGTCGAGCTGCAGCCGCACACCCGAAAGAGCGATGTTCAAGAGCGACTGGGTGCCGATCTTCTTGCAGTGGCTCCTCGCTCGCAGAGCCACCTCCGTGGCGAGCCGGCGCACCTCGCTGTCCTGGGGGCTGGAGTTCATCAGCGCGCTGACAATGCCCGAGCAGTCCTGCCATGAGAACTCATCGATCCTTCCTTACTTCTCCAATAACCCGGGGGAAAAAAGGTTAAACTTTAATATTCCTACCAAATAAGGAAACCCAAAAAGTTCAAAGTTCAACTAAAGGCGATGTCAGCTTCTGAAGGCTTCCCTGGCGGCGACTTTGCCAAAGAGCAAAAGCACGTCGTGGCCCTTCTGGCTCACGCGGTTGAAGGCCCAGCAACAGTTTGCTATGGCCTGTGGGGGGTATGCCTTGATATTCAATGCAGCGGAGTGGGCCGCCACGTCGAAGAAATGCAAGACTTCCTCGCCATTCATCACATCCAGTGTCGCCAGCGACCACGCGATGGTTGACACGCCCTGAGGGGTAAAGTCGCGGAGGCGCCGTGCAGCTTCGGAAGCCACAGACTCGGCAAACCACCGAACTTCCTCGAAGCAATCTTCTTTCGACTTGGAACGGGCTTTGCGTCCAATCAATTTCGCCATGGCCCACAGCGCCATGGAAAGCTCCTGCGGGTAGAACATCTTCAGAAGGTCTTCGGAAGCTCGTGTCCGCCGCGCCGCATCTCTGCAGAAGAGTTTCACTGCCTCCTTGTCCAAAGGGGCATCTGCCCGGGATTCGGACTGGAGCTTGGCACAGGCCCACAGGCTGTTGGCCAGACCCTGTGGTGACATCTCCCGGAACATCACCTCCTTAATGTAAAAGAGGCACTCGTTGCCTTGGTAGCCCAGTAACCGTATTCTAATAATAGCACCCTATTTTTGGGTTTTGGTTGTTTTTTTGGGAAACCAGAACCAAAAGAAAAGGGTAAAGGGTACCACTGGGCTGCCAAGTTGCAGAAGGTTTTCACTCCTCGCCCCTTGAGACCCAGCTTCGCCACAGCCCAGAGGCTGTTGGTGAGGCACTGTGTGCTGAATTGGGCCAGCCGCTTTGTGCCTTGCATCATCACCAAGTATGCGAGCTGAGCTCCTTCCGGGCGCAGCCCGTGTAAGCTCTCACTCAACCTGGCCAGGCCCCAAAGAGTGTTTGAAAGCTCCTGGCACGAAAACTGGTTCATGATTGCCGGGGAGGTTTGTGCGAGCTGAGCGATGATGCCCTGCACATCGCCACCTCTGACTCCAAGCTTGCCGAGGGCCCAAATGGTTCGCATGATGGCACGTGAAGTTGTGAGCCCCTGGGCCTTTGACCTGAACACTGACAGAACGCCTTCAAGGCGTGGGTCATCCAGCACATTCTGCAATCCCCCCATGGCGCCATAGGCATCCTGCTCCGAAAGCTTCGCCATGCGGTGGAGACCGGACACAAGTGATGCCACCTCACAGGTCCCGGCGATCTGTGACAATGTGGAGAGTACCTCCCCCACGTCTTCTTTTGGTTCCCACGCCAGTTCAGCTGGTCCTGCGATGTCGCTCTCTGTCCCGTTGAGCGAAACTTCCGGGGTATGTGCTTTGGACTCGGTGGAGCCCTCGAAGCGAATGAGCTCCTGCAGTTTCAGCACCGTGTGCTCCGTCTGCGGTTTGACCGGGTGCGTGTAACCCGACGGCATATACCAAGTCATGGTCCGAGTCATGGTGATCTCCGGTTGTATAATCACGATATGCTCAGATGCAGGAGTGCAGCGAAACCTTGGGTTGAGCTGAACCGAATGCGCCGCATAGTCTGGGAAAGTCATTGCTTGTAAAAAAAGGCCACCTAGAAGGCCTGGTGCAGGTGCGAACTCCGAAACCCACAGGCAGTGAGCTACAAAATCCTTGACAACTTGAGCCAAAGCCAAGCGCACCTAGGCCCGTGCCACGGCCTGCATGCCAAAGTGTGAACGGACGTACTGATTACCTACGCCTCCACGTACTCTGCTTGGACGTGAAGAGATTCTCCCTTCTCTCTCTTTTTTTGGTTGAAGGATCATGACGTATATCCTGGTCCGACCGAGCCATGAGCCGGTTCATCTCCATCAGGTTGTGGGCGCGACTTCCGCCCTCACCTCTGCTCTGGCGTGCCTGGCATGATGCCAAGAGGTAGCTTTTCGCCTGCAAGCCTGGAGGCTCGCATTGTCTATACTCCCCCCTAGAACCGTAATAAAAATGCTATACTTAATATCCTCTTGGGTTTTGTATAATCAAAAACAAAATATAATTCCCAAGGGGGACATAGTTGTGTTCGCACGAGCTTTGAGGCTCAGGACAGCACTCCGTCTCCTACTGTTTTGCGTGAAGTGTCACTGCAAGAAGTGCAAAGCCACTCGCGGCGGCCTCCTTCACCAACTGCAGAAGCAGCGACTTGGACATCTCAGTTGTCGTGTCAGAGAAGTGTCCGGCACGGATGACCTGGAGTGGTCCCTCAGCCTCACCCCCAGTCTTCCTCAGCCTTGCCTCCTCGGCCCATCATGCATATCATGTTGCAGACCCTTTGCTCTTTGCATCAAGACATGGGACCCTTTGTAAACTGCAAAAAACCAAAGTTTAAAGGGCCTTCTTCTCCATATCCAGCTTCTTGGAGCTTCGCTCCAGGAGTCCCCGGTCCATGGCCGTGGGGGTCATGAGGCGCACGGCCTCTTTGTCTCCCACTTGGGCTTGACCACAAGACAAAGACAGCTGACAGCACTCTCAAAATACAAAAGCCCAGCAAGTTGCAAACCCAAGCAGGCTTTAAGGCACTGAATCCTATGTAAACCCTAAACCCTGAACCATACCTGCACCGTACATACACTGCAGCGAGAAACGAGCACAGGCCGTGTCTGGCCGATCCGATGGGCACGATCACAAGCTTGCAGGTCCTGGGTGCGAAGCAGTGGTCGCTGCGGTCGCTTGGATGTCCAGGGTTTGTGTACTCGTATGTTGTTGATATGAGTATTGCCAATAATAGGGTTTAGGGTTTAGGGTTTAGGCTGTACCAACATACTATCACATTGGTATACGAGCATGCTTTGGGGCCAGGCAAGGTCGTCAAGTAAATCGTAGGCCTCGTAGGCCACGTGTTTGTTTTGCAAGGGGCCCCACGAACCCTAAACCCTCAACCCTCAACCCTAACACCTAAAACCTAAAACCTAGACCCTATAAACCCTAAACCCATGGCCAGTGCGACCAGGCTCGGACTGCGGATTCCAGTCGCTGTCAAAGAGGATCACCGTGTCGGCGGGTTGAAGGTTCCTCAAGCAGGCAGGAGATGGGGCCACCTATGAAGCGAGTTGAATTGTGGAGGCTAAATATCTCAACCTCACTTCTCCGAACTTCGTTCTCGGGTCCCTACAAGTAGTTGAAAAACTCAGCACTATTCCTTCTGTAAGACAGTATCAAACTGTCACGGCGCACGGGCTTGCACCTTAAGGACCTCAGGACTCTTCACTCCAAATTCACAGCACCGATGCAGGAGTCACCGACTTTCCGCAACCCACCCTGCCAAAACCACACCCTCAAGAGCAAGTGCTTGCTTGGAGGTTCATGGGTACTTAGAACCTCAATTCTACGTCTACTTATCACCAACTTAGAGGACCTGGGGTGCTTATAAGTACAGATACAGTTGGGGTCATACATACCCTGAACCTCCAAGTGTTGGCCATGCCTGCCCTGAAAGGTGAAATATCAATTGCAGATGGGTGCTCTTCTGGCTTCGGGTTCTCCTTGCTTTCATCGAGCCCCGCATGCACGACTTCTAGGCCCCCCCCCCCCCCAATTACAGCAAGAGCCCCCTAGATTGCAGCCGCAGTCTCAGACCCAGCCCGCCAGCTTTGGTGGTCAGCAACATCACAGAAATCGAGCCGTCGCTTCTGAAACTGCTGATGGCTGCCGCGCGCTTCTTCGCCACGGTGGACCCATCGATGCGCGAGAAGCCAAGGCCTCAATTGGAGAAGCCATTAGCAGTATTCTAGTAACAGAATCATAATACTTCTTTATGAAGAATGATACCAACAGTAGTAACGTGCAAGAATACAGTACTATCACAATACATTTCAAGAACAAACAATACGGTAACGTACGCACACAAACACACCCCATACAAATTGTGTTAATCTGTAGGATAGCATGTCAATATAAAAAATATACTGGGCTCCGAACATACTCATTTACTGTTTAAAACAAGAAACCTGATGTAACACAGCAGTAGCTACCAATATACCAAGCAGCATGCTATCATACAAATGAACTCATGTGCGATAACTATTCTACCAACAGTTTGTCAGATAAGAATTTCGCAATTATCAACAGTTTCTGCCATATTGCAATATTTTGCAGCCATATGATGAAAGGAAACAATATGAACATCACTTGACAAACCTATAAGTCAACAATGTACAAATGTATTAATTTCTGACAGTATTGTACAACCATATACAACAGGGAGAAACTGATGGTATAATAACATGATCATACAGTGATGAAACAAGATAAGAGTATGCTAATCTAGCTATATACTAATACAACATAGCAGTACAAATACTATCACAACAAATGCAATAATACCATATCATAAAGAGACAAGAGTATACTAACATAAGATCACAAGAATATTAAGAGTATACCTCACTGGATTCTGCACAAGTGAATCTCACGATGCCCGGAGCAAACCCCTACAGGCCTGGTCCACGCAATGTGCACGCGGATGATGCTTCGGGAGAGAATGCGGCATTGGTCTGCTCACTCTTAGTGACTTAGTGGTAATTAGCGGAGTTCCATGCTCATGGTCAAGGGGTCTTCAGGTGATGACCGAACCTGATCCATACCATTGCCCTGCCCCTACGTGGCCAGGAAGCCCAAGTGATCCAGTAAGCGTTGAAGCAAATCAAGGGATGTCCGCATCTGCGCGAAGATCAGAATCTTGTGGCCCAACTTGACCAGCCTGTGCCAAGGCGCATTTCCATCGTGATCGCACGGCTTGGTGGAGTGGCCAGGAGGTGGCAGGAGGGTCCGCTCAGCTTACGGCTCTCGGGCTTGGCTACCTCTCACCATTCCTACCAATGGCTTAACTTAAGTAACTAGTAACAGTAACATCAAATATGTTGCTACCTTCCTTTTAGTACGGTTGGCACGGCTGTAGTTTCTGCTAGGAACTACACTGAGCAAACGTGGTCAAAAAGGCTCTTCGACATGTTCCGCCTTGGGAGGAACCGGTCCAAGAACTCAAACTTGCCCGATGCACGGATGAGCTCCTCCAATTGATCGGGCTCAAGCGCGAGCAGCGGATTCAAGAGATGTCTGAAGATGTCTGGAGGTTGTGGACAGGAAATCAGAGATGTTCATTCAGTGTTACCCTAAACCCTAAACCTAAACCCTAAACCCGAAAAGCCCTGGTCTCCTGCACAGGCTGACCAGACGCGGCCTTCTTGCCTTACGTACAGGGAAGGTGGTGAAGGCTCGTGTGAGCGGGTGAAATCAACATTGCATCTCACCTATACTCCCCTCAGAACCTTAATAAACATAATATTGTTGATATCCCCTTGGGTTTTTATATGAACAAAAATGGAACATAATTCCCAAGGGGAAATAATCACCGTCCGGATGCAGCTGGGTATCATTTTCAAACAACAAGGGCACTGAGGCTTCCATTTTCAGGATGAGTCACTTAAGGCAAGCTGGTTGAAGAGCAATAAGCAGGTGACGTGCCGAGCATGTGTATCTGTTTTCCCCGCATACAAACCTTTGCCCGACGTGATCTGTCCACATCTCTCCCCTGGGGCTCCAGCCAAATGACATTTCACAAGGCTGATCGACATGAGCCAACCGGAAGCTGACCCTGACTGATGTCCTAGATCCCTTCCCCCTTCTTTGTAATATTTCAACCTTTTAACTCAGATTCACTAACGCAGGGGTCGGGGTATCTTCATATTAGGGGCAACGGGATTCGTAAGGGCCGGGTCCTGTTTGAGAATCCAGATTGCGTGTACATGGCAGTCTGGAAAACCATAAGCCCAAGCCGTTAAGCAAGGTGCAACGCGGGAATCCTTCAATCCTACATTGTACGTAACCCTTCATTACGCAACTCTGTGTCCAGCCATGTGGCTCAGGTAGTGGAAGGGATGATTCACGGCCTTTCGCAAGGCCATTCCCGACATTGCGTTGGCAGACACGCCGCCCGAACTCAACTTTGCCTGACCTGCAGCCACAGCAAGCCGAACATCTCACCAGCACATGGTGTAGGTCACAAGCATGCACATGCTGTCGGGTGCTCTTGCCGACTGTTGCAGATGCAAACCTGGTCCAGAGTTGAGCCTGGGATTATGTCACATCGGAAGTTCATCACCAGCCACCAGCACACTCCAGTATGTTGTGAAGCGACGCACGTTCGTTTCCGAGATCATGGGAGCGCCATAGAGTCAGTTAGAACATCTGTGACTTCGTGATGGCCTGCAACACGCTGAATTGTGCGGAGGCCCTTCCGATATAGCACCTGCGCATGTTCACAAGGCCAAGGGTGAGTGCATGAGCGCAAAGCAACTGCTCGCCGCTGCCCTGGGCAATGCAATCGCTGCAGTTCCAAGCCTTCTGCCAAGACGACAGTGGAACCCAAATCACTGCTTCTGTCTTTGGTGGAAGATCCTTGGCTGTGCAGGGGTGCAGCTCTGCCCAGCCCCAGTTTGCGCGAGCGGCGGGAGTTTGTGGAATAACATTCATGCTGGCATGGGCCGAAGGCAACCCCTCGTGCGTCCCAAAGTGAGAACCACTCAGATGAGCCTCGGTGAGGACCTGCTCCTTGGTTCTCCTGAGGAGGAAAGGACGCAGCACCTTGTGCAGCCGCTGGATGATGAGCAGCTCCTCCTTCAGGTGCATGGACATTCTAGGAAGCCTGCCTGTGGCCTCAGCCTCTGGGTCCAGCGGGTTCTCCTGAAGCCTCAAAGCCTCAAGCTTTGCTAGCTTCAATCTTAGACGAGTACTGGGCACGTGCAATATTGCGATTTTGGGGCCAGAGCTACTGATGTTTGGGGGCTTGAGTGAGGGGCTATGCCTCTTGCATGTCACACTAGAAGCAATCGTTAGACCCCGGTGCTTCTACGGACAGGCGGGCATGGGCCAACGCACCCCAAACCTGACGCCTTGGGTGCACGGAAATCATGATGACCATCCCACTCTGCCCTCCTCTTTGCCCTAGAACACCCCAGAGTCACCAAGTAGCAGAACCTGCTTGCTCGAAGATGCCTACAGCTGGCTTCTTGGTAGCTTCACACCCTGTCGCAGCCACGCCTCCTCCGAAAGCAACTGGCGTACCTCGGCCTCCTCCTGAGCACCCAGGCGAACCTGAAGCCCACACGGAAGCTCATGGCTGCTATGGAGTTTGGCAATACAGTCATACTGATATAGAAATATAAACATGCAAGAGTAGAAAAATATAGCAAGATATTGAACAAATGATATAGCAATGTTCTGCAGGTCTGTGGGGCCGGTTGGAAAACATCCCGGAGCGTCTTGGCATCAAGATGCCGTGACTGCAGCTAGCTCACCAGAACTCCAGAACCACCAAAGAAGTAGAAAGGCCGTGGGAATGTCGACGGCCGCAGCAATCGACTACCAGGACAACTACTGCGACTGTCCGACTACGGCTGCATGATTTCGACGTCTTCTCTGATCAGCACCTTCTGAAGAACTATCTTAAACCCTAAACCCAAAACCCTTACTAAATACTAAACCCTAAACCCTGAACCCTGAACCCTGAATCCTGAACTGGTGACACAGCACCATAGCAGCCCAAGCTGCTGATGGAGGGGCCGGCAAGGCAAACCACTGCTCAAAGTTCTCCAGAGAGTTGAAGGCGGAGGGGGCCACGAACGACAGGAGGCTCCAAAGCTCTCCTAGAATCGGGTTTAGGGTTTAGGGTTTGGGGTTTAGGGTTTAGGGTTGAAGTGCTGGTCATGAGGCACAGAACGTAGCTCAGCTACGCCTCTCAGATGTAGCGTGAAGCGATTACTTTGGAAAAGATGCCGTTTACAAGGGGTCTCAGACCAATAGAATACAATTCGAGTACAAATGCGGTTGTAGTTTGCGGCGCCGTCCCAATTTGGCCCCCAATCCAATCTTGAAGTGCCGGCCAGGGTCGCAAAGAATTCTGGATGGGAGTGCCAGTCAAAAGCAAGCGATGCTGGCATGGCAAGCGCCTGACACATGAAATCCCTCGCAAATCACATACTGCAACGTTGCATAGTCGTTGGCAATGCACTTCTCAAATGATGATGTCACCATAGGAAGTCCTGTTACGATGTAGAAACAGCATTTCTTCATCGTTGGTGCTGTCACTAATGTCAGTATTGTCATTCTTGCAACTTTTGTTGTCATTTTGATTACACCATCATTCTTCTTACTAATACTGCCCGAAATCCTAAACCCTAAACCCTAAACCCTAAACCCTAAACCCTAAACCCTAAGCCTTATTACTTGATAGCTGTTCACATCAGCTCGCGTCAGCTCCTCCCGCTCTGAACCTTCCCCGATGCCGAAGCTGCTAGACTGCTGGACACACTCTGTGAAGGTTTAGGGTTTAGGGTTTAGGGTTTAGGGTTTAGGGTTTAGGGTTTAGGGTTTAGGGTTTAGGGTTTAGGGTTTTTTTTTGCCACCCGCCTAGCAGGTTTAGGGTTTACAGTAGGGTTTAGGGTTTAGAGCTGCCCCGCAGGTAGCCCTTGTAGGGTTTAGGTTCTTTTTAGGGCTCAAAGATGCTGAATGTCATATCGGCCCATCATGTCGGCACACAATCCAGGAGCCCACGCCAAAACGCGAAAGCTTGATTTCACCAATAAAGAAATGGCATGCGCCTCACCGCTTGGCTGCTCCGGGCATGGAAGTTCTTGATTCCTTGGGCAAGAAAAAGACTTACTGGGGCGATGCGCAGAATTTACAAACGATGCACAGATCCACGCTCGAAGCTGCACAAGCATGCCTGTGTCCACAGTGGGCCAAGGCACGGTGCCCCTCATCCACTACCACGCAGTGCCAAGGGTGATGGCCCAAGAACGCAAAACGATTTGCCACCGTCTCGTAGGTCGTGATCACCAGGTTGATGGCGTGATGTCGGTCTGGCGAGATGACAGCTTTCTCCACGGCTGAGAGGCTCTTTTCGCTGCCGCGATAGACCAGGTAGCGAAAACCTTGCTAAGCAGCAAGTCAAGAATTCTGGATTTTGCCGTTCTGGGAAGGCGAGAGATAGCGAGCAGAATGATTCTTAGAGCATCATTTTTAATCTTCTAGTTTTCACATCTCTCGTAATTTGAAATTCTGGTGCCAGGCAGTGGCATGCAACTGGAGGCGTCTCTTTTGAAGGCAGGCAAATCTGAGGCGACGACTTGGGACCCACTGCATGATCTCGTCAACCCAGTTTTGCAAGGTACTCAGTGGAGCAATCACCAAGTGCGTTCCTGGAAGGGGCTTCTGGTTTCTGCCCATCACACATTGACATGGAAAGGGGGTGGATGACCGATGAAGCTGTTTGCAGTCCTGGTTGATTCCGGCTCTCGGCCAGAAAGGCCAGCAGCGCTAGAGTTTGGACCTCGGACAAGGGGTGGCCGTGAGTTTCCCTGATGGTTCGATGAGCACCCCAGCCTGCCCATCCATCTCGTGCCCCTCAGACTCTAGACATCAAAACGCACACAAACGCTCGAAGTACGTAGTCCTGAACCCCCAATCTTCAGCAAGAAGCCAAGATCCCTAAACCCTAAACCCTAAACCCTCAACGAGACGTTCGTGCAACAGCGGCCGTCTTTCCCAGGCCCATGTCATCAGCGAGGATGCCGCTCAAACGATGGTCCACCAACCTCCCCATGGTGCATCATCTTGCGGCGGCATGCGACCGGTTTAGGGTTTAGGGTTTAGGGTTTGGGGTTTAGGGTTTAGGGTTTAGGGTTTAGGGTTAGTTTAAAACCCTCATGGCCGACGAAAGCAAGTACTGCCAAAAAAGGTCTTCTGGCTTTAGCTCTGGCATCTTCCTTCCTGCCTGATGTGCATGTGGAGAAACGGCAAGCACTTTGTGGCACTTAAGACGGCCTCTATACCATGCCTTTCTTCCCGCTATATCCTTCAAATAAAGAACCCTTGTACTTAAAAGGACCCTTATGCTTAAACCCCTATACCCTTTAAACTTTAAATTTAAGGACCTTCTGCTTCAACCCTCATATCTACCCTTATATTCCTTTAAATAAAGAACCCCTGTACTGAAAAGAACCCTAAACCCTAAACCCTAAACCCTAAACCCTAAACCCTAAACCCCCTTATGCTTAAACCCTCAGCCTGGCCAGCCAGCGCAGGCCCGCGAGCTGATGGGGCATCAGCTGCCCGTGCCTCATCAGAAACTCAGCTCAGCAGCGCGCAACATCCTGAACAGAAAAGGGCTCAGGGTTTAGGGTTTAGGGTTCAGGGTTTAGGGTTTAGGGTAAATATGAACATACCCTAACAAGCATATGGCAGCCCAGCAGGGAAGCAGAAGTACTGCGTACTGTGCAACCACTGGGTGATGAACGCAGAGTGCACCGAATACACCGGACAGTGCAAATCCCCGGCCGTACCGAAACTTGCCGGTGTCCAAGTCGCTGCAATGATCGGGGCTGCCCGACTTTCTCGTCCAGCCTGGGCTGACTTTGGTCCCTTGTTGCATCCGGGCTCCAAAGTCCCTTTGACCCTAAACCCTAAACCTTTTTCTTTTTCTCCAACAAGCCACGTACAGCAGCAGCCCTAGACCCCAATCCCTGAACCCTCAACCCGGATCCGCTCACCACTACCCAGAGCGCCTTGGAGAGAGCGGCCCGATCTCGGCCATGATGCGGTTCGTTTCCTCCAGGACCTCCTGCATCCGCTTGTCCTGCGCTCTTTAAGGCACTCTTGGTAGATGTCAAGTGGACATTCCTGGCACATGTGCAACGTGAGCACAACTGCAGCCTGATGGAAGCTATGCTATGCGCTCTCCTCCCATATCTCGTCAAAGGATTTGTCATGCAGTAGAGTGGGGCATTGGCATTGGGACCTAAACTCTAAACCCTAAACCCTAAACCCTAAACCACGAGAGGCCACAGTCGGACGTTGTTCAACCCGTCCTTCGTCTCCGACAGCAAGGCTTCGTATTGCTCCACCTCGTGTTTTGCATGGGACTCTGCCTTGGACCCCTGAGGCGGTACCCTTGGGTTCGGGGGCCCTTTTTGAGGATCCTTTGAGGGAATAGAAGGGCCATATTAGGTTCGGGGGCCCTTTTTCAGGATCCTTTAAGGGAATGTAAGGGCCGTATTAGGAGCTTGTTGAGGGAAACCTCTTAGGGTACAGCCTTCGGGGGTACGAGTCTTAACCCCTTGGGAGTTTCTTTGGCATGAGCCGTCACGAAGAGCAAAGCTCAATGGCGACAACGAGTTCCTGGCCTCAAGTAGGGTTCAGAATTTATCAAAATTTAGGGTTCGGAGTTTAGGGTTTTTGTGTGGGTTTAGGGTTTGGGGATGTTTCGGGTTTAGGGTTTGGGATTTAAGGTTTAGGGCGGCTTCTGAAACTTATGCCGATGCATGGAACTTCTTTTTTTCGGCCTAAGTCCGAGGAGCCCTGGACCCCACAGGCCAGAACCACGATCACACTTCCACCCTACTCGGCGGCTCTAGGGGTGGTGGGGGGGAGGGGAAGGCGCTTCGATACAAGGAGTCTTGACTCCTCTTGAGGGACCCTAAGCTGGTACCACCCTGAACCCCTGAGGCAGGCCCGAAAGCGGCGCAACGCCTGAATTGTTCAAAAACTCTCCGACAGTATTCTCCCAGTTTGTATCCTACGCATCTTGGCATGCTGGTCCGCAGTGACAGTATGCGTAACACCCCACCCAACCCCGAAACGCCCCTAAGCACTAACCCCTAAACACCCCTTCTCCAAGCGACTCCGCCCGCCTCGCCTAAACACCCCTAAACCCTAAACCCTGAACCCCAAACCCTAAACCCCAAACCCTAAACCCTAAACCCTATCCCCAAAACCCTAAACCCCCTAAACCCCCTAAACCCCCGAAAACCCCCGAAAACCCCCGAAACCCCCTACGCCCCTAAAGCCGACCTGCCCAGCCCGGAGCAACTCCAGGCGCCGCCGCGCAGCGCTGGCGCGCAGCTCTGCGGCCTGCTCAGGGTCTTTGGAGTTGGGTGTAGGGTTTCGGGTCTGAGGGTCTTAGGGTTTTAGGGTTCTAGGGTTTTAGGGTTTATGAGGGTTTTCGAACCAGGTCAGCAAAACCCGCACACAAGGGTTTTTTTGGCACCCGCATAGCCGCACAGACCGCTCCGAAGGGTCATACGGGTTTTGGACGATACTAGAGGAGCAGAAATGGGTGGTTCTTAACTACCGGCCTTTATCAGTCCTCGAGCTTCAACAAAGGGTTTGGAGGTCAGGGTTTGGGGGGCTTGGGCTTGTAGAGGGGTTTAGAGGGCTTGAGAGGGCCCATGGGGCCTGTGGGGCCTCTTGAGGCTTATAGGAATTACCAGGCTGGTCGAGGGGGCTTGTAGAGAGGGCTTTGTAGGCTTTTGGGGGCTTAATTATTCGGCTTCCACTCGCACACCCCGCGCGTCTGGTCGAATGACCAGGCTGAGGAAAAAACCTGAAAGCCTTTATGGGGTAGCGCTTCATCTTGGGTTCTGGTTCATGGGTGCTCATGTGTTTAGACTTGAGAGCTCTTTTTCAGCCTTGATGCCCCACAGCCTCAAATCTGTATTCGCTGGCCCTTGCAGAAACTCGCGACACATAACGCTGCACAACGAAGGTGCGCAGGACATGTCTGATTCCTCGAAGTTGCGCGCGCCTTCCGCCGCAGCGCCGGCCCGAACTCCGCGGCTTCCTCAGCCAGGCGCTTGAGGACCGTTCGGCGTGCCTGGCAGAGGAAGGCTCGGCGCTGTCTCTGGAATTCGAGCAACCGAGGGCGACTGCACAAAGAGCCAGCACATCACCGGGACTGTCACGCCAGAATCGGAAGAAGGTTTACGGGCAAGAGTTTGGGGGCTTCGGAGGCGTGAGTCGTGAGCAGCGCTCAATCCTGCTCAGACCCAAGAACCGGGTGCCTGCCTGCCGCTTCAACCAAAAAAGCTCCTGGGCCATAGGCACCTGTGGAATATTCAGGGATTGCAAGGGTTTGCATTCTCAGGGGGCTCAGGTGGGCAGAAGGCAATGGCAGCAGCCAATCTCATACACTGGTTGACAGAGTACTTTTAACTTTGAGATGGAGGATGTGTATGCGAAGGCAGCTTCAGTGTGCCAGAACCTTGCTCAATATAGACAGACTACCCTTATGACAGACGTCTCACGATCATGCTTGTGTGCATATCCCGTGTCCTGCACAAGTCAAGCCCTGCCTCGGCAATCAAGCGGCACCTTTCCGCAAGGCAGGGGCTCTGTCCAGCAGCCAGCAGCTGCTTGCAAAAAAAGGAGAAAGGTCGAGGTGACCACTGAACCCCCCTGTTGCAAAATCGAAGGCCTGGCGGCGTAGGTGGCTCCAGAGAGTCCAGGTAGCTTCTCGCCGTCATTCTCCTGTGAAGGAGGTTGACGCCACTACAAGGTGCCATGCGACATGAACTTCCGAACCAAGTGAAACACGAAAGAGCGACAGAGAGCAAACCGAGACAATGGCTGCCTCGCCGGAAGAGACGTCGATGGAATCCAGGTTGTGACTCTGGGGCGGGGCCATGGGTGAGAGAGACGCGAGCCTTGCGTGTTCTACCGGGTTGCAGGAGTTCGGTCTTGGACCGCTCACGACTGCGGCTCGAGGGATGAAGAAACCTGATAGCGAAGCTTCCACAACCCAAGGTACCTTTCGAATGCAATTCGCACTCGCTACAAGTACCGTGAGAAGTACAGTGGCTTGGTTCAAGGCAGATGGTTGCCCATTCATGCTCCTCTGAAAAGTTAAAACAAAGCATCTGCTGCAGGAACTACGCCCGACTAGACGTGAGCTAACGAATGCTAGACGGGCTAAGTACATGAAAGCATGCAGGCAAGCAGGGCAGCATGCGTGCAAGAGCCATTAGTCCGCTGCTAGACCCACAAACACTACTGGTAACTGGTTACTATGCTCCCTACACCAGTGACCGTTGCAGACTTGAGCTCGTCTCTAGCATACTTGACAAGGGCTCAGGGCAAACGTGCATGCAAGGAGGCATGCTGCAGGCCGGCTGAAGCAGAAAACGGCTAGTGACTTATCACGGCCAATGCTCGGCTCGTGCTTGCTCTGACAAAGCACAGGACACATGCAAGGCCCATGCCCAAAGAGCCCAATACCCCTTAATTAAGGAATATTCCTTAAACCATAATAAGGATCCCTTCATAAAATTGAGGATATTCCTTAATTTAGGGGTATTGGGCCCTCTGGGTACTGGAGGTTGATGCCTCGGCCCGGCATTGACGAAGAACCTTGGGGCCGTTCGCATCCTGCCGTTGTGGGCATCATCTGCCCAGGAACTCATGCTGACAACTGCTTGGAGGTTCAGGGTACTTATTATAACCCCAATATACCCCAATGATATCTGTACGAATGAGCGCCCTAAGTCCTCTAAGTAGGTTGTAAGTAGACTTATAATTGGGGTTCGAAGTACCCATGAACCTCCAAGTGCCCGTGGCCCCCCCCCCCAAAGTGTCAAAAGTTCCATCGTTCCAGTCCTTGAACTCCGCTAAGCGTCGTCGCAGCCAGGCCATGCACCTCTCGATTGCAAGATCTGACCTCGGCACTCCCTAAACCCCAAACCCTAAACCCTTTAAACCCTTTAAACCCTTTAAACCCTTTAAACCCTTCAAACCCTTTAGACCCTTTAAAACCTTTAAACCCTTTAAAACCCTAAACCCTAAACCCGAAGCCCTAAACCCTAAACCCTCAGCACTGTCATCCCCAAAAAGGCCGCTCCGAGGCGCTGCTCAAGACAGCTAGGTGCCAAGCAATGCGGGGTCCATTCCTGGCAGGCGTCAAGAATTTTGGTCTCGCCATGGCCCATCCCTAGAGAGCCCAGTACCCCTTAATTAAGGAATATACCTTATTTTTATGAAGGGATCCTTATTATGGTTTAAGGAATATTCCTAAATAAGGGGTATTGGACTCTTTGCGTCTATCACACCTTCCAAGAATGGCAGAGCTTGGTATCGGCTTGGTGGCCCTCAGAACTTTTCCTGTACCTCATTCACGCATGCCTGATGTCTAGGCCCGGACGTTGAGGAAGCCCATCTTAACTTTCCAGTTGGCGTGCAAACTTCTCAAAAGGTTAGCTGTAGCACGCCCAACGCAGCAAAGGTGTCACTGTCACTAACCTGCCAGCGCTTGCCGACGAAGGCCTGTCATGGAAAACTTCAGTCGCCAGCGATCACCCTCATACCACGTCTCAAAGGCGCGCCTGAGGAAGGCAACTGGGCAAAAAAAGGCCATATGCCGTGATATGAACCTACAAAAGTATTCTCATTAAGCCACTAGTATATATCTACGTTATTCCTATTCTATGATTAGCTCAAGTATATTCGGGTATGATTAAGTCCAACTAATTTCTTGTAGAAGATGTCTAATACCAGTGAATTCTAGAAAATAGCTTGCGACCTTGGGCCGGCCCAGACCCCTGCAACCCGAACAAGCCCTCTTGAAAAGGCCGGGGCTTGAGGGCTGACCGCTCTCGACTATTTGCTGAGGAACCCCCCTAAAAACATGTGAGATACTACTCCCCATATCTCCCCATTGTACAGCGCTTGTAAGGAAGCCGATTTTGGGGGACTGAGCACTTGTTTTTATTGTGTTTTCGGCGATTAAGTCATTAGAAGTTCTGAAGGCCCTAGTCCGCTTAGTCCGCTTAGCTGACGGACTTGGGGCAAACCGAGCTTTATTAACGGGCTCGCTGGTTCCGGCTGCCCCCCAACCACTCAGAGAGCCCTCGGTACCCCTTCATGACGGAAGAGACCTTAAATTGTAAAGGGATCCCTGAGTTATGATTTAAGGAATATCCCTCAATTAAGGGGCATAAAGGGCTCTTTGGGCATGATGGGAGGGTTTCGGGGTTTCGGTGCTTCTGAAGGCTGTCTCACAGTCTCCCCAGGCGAGAGTTGAGGCATTTTGGACCTCGGGGGTAGGGTTTAGGGTTTAGGGTTTAGGGTTTAGGGTTTAGGGTTTAGGGTTGAGGGTTGAGGGTTGAGGGTTTAGGGTTTAGGGTTTAGGGTTTATGGTTTTTGCTTTAGGGTTTAGGGTTTAGGGTTTAGGGTTTAGGGCTCCTTGTCAGCGCATGACTCCTGCCGCTTTGCAAGGCAGGCTGAGTGACGCGCTCAGCAGCCTTCTCGACGCGCTTCACCTTTGCCAGCGCTGTCCATGAAGTCAGTCATGTTGGATAACGATCGGCGGGCCGCCCGGGGAATTGTGAGAAACAACCCGGAAATTCTTCAGCGGCATCAATTTGTTTTTGGCCCCTCGGAATTGTGAAACCAGGCGACGCGAAATTTCGGCGAACGTTTTGACTTGTAGGGCTTAGGGCTTAGGGTTTGGGGTTGTCTAAAAAATCGCTTTTGACCAAAGCTCTGAGCCTGAGCAAAGGTTGGAGGGCCTGAGTCTTCTCAGTTCCTTTTCTACGAATTGCTTAAGAACCCAGAAAAAATTATAAAATATTCTTCCTTATGAAGGTTAATATAGGGATTATGATTTTTTTATTCATTTCGGGGTTCTTAAGCAAACAGTGGTTTTGAAAGCTCGCCAGATTCTCCCCCCCCCCCCCCCCCCCCGCTCCGGCACAAACTAAAACTCCCTCATTTTGCTGAGGGGAGGTTACACTAATCAGCATCCAACAGTCTTACCCTAGAAGAGGCTTGGAACTGCAGCTAGCTCCTTGTGCTGCTTCGGTAGCACATCGGGATCGCCAGAACACCGTTTCTGCTAGACCTTCCTACTCCACCACGGGCTAAGTTGCTCTGCACCTGACTGCTATGCTCCGAAGTTCCAGCGGAACCCTCAACCTCAACCTCAACCGCCTTTTCAAGCCTTAAAGCTGCAGCGAGACATAGCTCGAGCCCCAGGCAGTCCAGTACTCTTTGCCTCAGCGACCGACGGGTTGCAATCTCGACCGTCTCAGGTACACAACCCAAAGAGCCCTTCATACCCCTTTACTAGGGATTATACCCTTATACCCCTTAGTTTCCATGTGCGCATGAACGCGGCTCTGTGGGTGAAAGCCTTTTGCGGTCTGCATGCTGCGTGGTGTACCCTAAATCCTGAACCTTGTAATATAAGAATATTTTGCTAATATGATACTATTATACTATGCTTATGATATTTTGCTACCATTCTTAACAAGATCTGTGTCATCACGACCATCACTACCACCACAGAATGAACAACAGGGAACCGCTTCGGATTGTTGGGATTCTACACGAGCCTCGGAACCCTAAAGCCTAAAGGCCTAAACCCTAAACCTTAAACCCTGAACCCTAAACCCTTAAACCCAAGCAGAGTGTCAGCTGGAGCTCGCCCAGGGAACGTTTAGATGCCGATGCCTACGTACTACGAAGTTAATTACGTAGATTGAGTTTTTTAAAGGCAAACAAGACACTTCATGTTTAGCATTTCGCAAAAATTCAAACTACTGACATGTCTCTTCAAGCTTCTACATTGAATGTAAGTAAAAAGAACCAAACAAACATCAATGCAGTGACAAATCAGGTCAGCAATCTGGTATGGACTGCGATGAATCAACTGAGTGCGGAGCTTTCCTCTGCCTTTGGCCTCCCGGGCTACATAAATCAAGGCAGTGAGAAGCTAGCACTTGATGGTGCAGAACCCTCGACTGTATCCTGAACCCTGACCGACTGGACGGCGCTGGAAATTCTGGTCTTGGTCTGGTCTTGGGCGGAAAGAAGCGGGACAGGTGAGTGCAACCAGGAGGTTGCTGTCTTGTGTGAAGGTGTATCACTAAGCTTCGTCTTCTGCACTCTCATTGAGACCTCGCCTAGTGTCAGGATACTCTAGACATGCCACACCAGGCGGAAGTTCGCAGAACTCGTGCATCCTGCAGCCCGGCGCCTGACAGAGGTGCCTTGCTCGTCACCTGGATTCACCTCACGCAGAGGCTACATACCGTGCGCTAAGCCGGCTATTTTGTTGCCTAAAGACGACTTGAGGCAGCATGAGACAACACATTCACATGTGTCGCTTGAGCCATGTTAGGGATTAGGGTTTAGGGTTGAGGATTTAGGGTTTACGGTTCAGGGTTTAGGGCAACACCACATTGGACCTTACGGAAACGCAAACCGTGGCGCCTCCAGGGCCTTTGCCTCGCCATGAAGGTACGACAAGCTGTTGACTAAGCTTTGCATTTTTTCGGATCTTGCAAACAGGCATCCTACGTCTTCGGCTCCAGAACCACTTCCAAATACTACCCCAAAGAGCCCTTTATACCCGATTATCAAGGAATATTCCTTCAGTCATATTAAGCTATGAAGGATCCCTTGATAATTTTCGCTATATTCCCTTAAACCCTAAACCCTAAACCCTAAACCCTAAACCCTAAACCCTAAACCCTAAACCCTAAACCCTAAACCCACACATTCCTGCATCAAGGGGTACAAAGGGCTCCCTGGGACCCAGAAAGTTTTGCAGCCGTGGGGCGCCGGCCTTCGTCTCCGAGAGCATCTTTCGCTCCATCTTGCGGCAGACCTTAGGGTTTAGGGTTTAGGGTTTAGGGTTTAGGGTTTAGGGTTTAGGGTTTAGGGTTTAGGGTTTCGGGTTTACTGCAGGATCACAAGGATGCAGCAAAGTGAGGCGCGTGCCGATTGCAGCATCGAGGATAGATTCCGGCCTAGCTGCTGGAAGAAACCGCAACGGATGCGTAGAGATCAGTGTATGCACGTTGTCTCCATAAATTTACCTTACACTCTCAGCCATGAGTATCTACTGAAATGATCTGAAATGGCTGATTGGTTCACTTGTAAAGGCGGCGAGAGGAGCGGAGAGAACGCCATCACAGGGAGGCCCCAGCCCCCAGCCTTCACAAATAATTTGCAAGCCCCTGCTTCCGACTCGGGACGCATCCGCCGAGCAGACATCGTCTGCACTGAGGGGAGAGACTTATGGTGACGCTCGGGAACGTCAGACTTTCAACATACGAGCCTCAACAAAACAAACTCTGTAAAAGCTGGTGCCATCCCGGTAAGATGACTTACTGCTTCCACCAGCCCCCTGAGATACCACACTCTAGGATGCGTGCTAGGATAGCGCTGCCGCCAGTCCTCCGCGTCGTCACCCCACGCACGGCGGCCCTCGCGACCCAGATTTCCAGCACCCGCCCAAAAACTCAGGAAGCGTCTGCCCCAGGGCACACCAGGGCCTTCTCATTGCAGCGGAGGAAGCTCAGATGTCCGTTGTGCAAGTCTGCAGCCTCCAGGCTCGTGTTGGTGACACTGGCATGGTGAAAGGCTCTTACCACCCATCCAAGAAACTTGTATTGCGACCTGCTTGGTGGCAGGCTCCCCTCCAAAGTCGTTGCAATGGAACTCTCCAGAAAGAGTGGGCAGTGAACTCGCAAGACTGTCCAGTCAGAGAGGCCTGGATAGACACGGTCTTGCCAGACGGCCTCGTCATCTGCCAGGTGCGCGAGCTGCTCCAGCAGCGCTCGCTGCGCAGGCTGAAGCGTTGGCTTGCGCCACAGGTTCTTCACGCCCCCGCCTCGACCCCGGACGCCAACGTGATTTGCGCGGCTCGACGATCCAGGGCTCCTCGAAGACGTGCCACAGGCTCGAGTTCATAGCCAGCGCCCTTGTGGTGACGCCCTCCCCCAAGCTGCACCAATACGAAGGGCTCTCGCCGAAGCCTTTGCGAGCCGTTTCCGAAAGAATCTTCGTGAAGTTGCGGGGCAGGTCAAGGAGTTGAAATGGCATGTCGCGTCTCGTGGTGAGGCTGCCAGCGGCGATGCTCGGAACTCTCGTCGATGCTTCAGAACCAGCGAGACATCCTCCAGAAAGACGTAGTCCCCGGCATCGACGAAGACCAATAATGCCACGTCCGGGCGGTGCCTGAAGAGCTCGTGAACAAAGAGCCGGATGAAGGCCGGAATCCCCGAGAAGTTTTGTTTGTCCAGAGTCCATCTAGGTATCAATCTACTGGCTGCCGCACACCTTCAGAGACTTCGCAACACAGCTTACTCAAGTCTTCAGCTATACGGTCTAGGGGTGAAGGTCGGAAGCAGAGAGTGAAGAAGCAAGACCTCCATTCTGCATGATCGGGGATAGACCGATGGTAACCAGGATATACATGAGCTTACTATTTCGATTAACCCTATTACTATTACTCTTACTCTCACTATTACTTTCTTCCTCAGGCGCCAGCATTCTCCTCCCTGGGCCTCCACCAGCTCTTCCACCTTCTGAAGGACCTTGCAGAAAGCGCAGGCGTGCAACATCCAGAGCTCTGTGCCATTTTTGCAACCTCACCTCGACCCTCGAATGCTCCAAGATACCTCTGCTCCGTATAGAGTAGAGTGCCAATACCTACTGGGGCACTCTACGGCACCCCCTCCGGCGACACGGATTCCTACAAAACCTGCGAGGTTTGCGAATCGCACCCCCCTGTTCCTGCGAGACCTGAAGACCACACTGAAACCATGTCTCAGTCTCTCACACCATCTTGATCCTTGACACCTCTCAACTCAGCTAACCCTTTTGCAACGAGCTTGGCTATGCTCCCGCCCGGCTTGGCTGTCCCAATCCCCTGTACTCGTGACAGGGTCTCGGCGACGACTCAGACACTTAGAGAGTCGAGTCTCTCAGCAACTTTTCTTGAGACCTGATTAAATGAGCATACTAATCGGAACTTATCGAAAGCTATTTTGTGGACTTCAAAGACGTCGGTGATGTGTGCTTCCAACTCTTCCCTAGCTAACCCTAAATCCTGAACCCTAAACCCCTGCAAGCTCCGAAGCTCAGGCTCCTCCTTAGTTTTGCAGTTCGGAGCAGCCGCTCCCAAAAGCTGCGACCCTAAGAACAGCAAGAGCCCCTAAAGTCCCTCAGCCCTGTAAAAGCACCCCCCCTTTTTGTTGGAACTGGGCTGCTGAGAAACAAAAAAAAACCCGCAAAAATCCTAACGCCCCCCCCCCACCCCCCCCCCCACCCCCCCCCCCCCCCCCCCCCCCCCCCCCCCCCCACCCCCCCCCCCACCCCCCCACCCCCCCCCACCTCCCCCCCACCCCCCCACCCCCCCCCCACCCCACCCCCACCCCCCCCCCACCCCCCCCCACCCCCCCCCCCCCCCCCCCCACCCCCCCCCCCCCCCCCACCCCCCCCCCCACCCCCCCCCCCACCCCCCCCCCCCCCCTCAAAACAACAAACTGAACCAAAAAAAACAAATGAAAAAAACTAAAGCTCCCCCTTGGGAGGCACCTCGAGAGCCTTGGCGGCCTCCAAGGAGCCCAAGGACTTCAAGGCGCGATCGTCCAGTTCGCTACTGCGGCCAGGGTTTAGGGTTTAGGGTTTAGGGTTTAGGGTTTGGGGTTTGGGGTTTAGGGTTTAGGGTTTGGGGTTTAGGGTTTAGGGTTTAGGGTTTAGGGCTTAGGTTTAGGAAGGTTTAAAGTTGCTTGGGGACTGTTTTTTGGCACCCGGTTTAGGGTTGAGGGATCTTGGGCTTAGGGTTTAGGGTTCTATGTGGCAATCTAGGGCTTTTTCTGCTGGGTTTTCTGTTGTTTATTCGGATATGAGGGAGTAAGCATGCAGTGCTTATATGTGTAGAAATGACTTTGGTTGCAATATTTTCTAGATGAACAAGACGACAGCCGTCTACATGCGAAGACGGCAATACCTTCTATAAATACACACACACATGCAAAATATATATATATATATATATATATATATATAATAGATGGGTAAGAAGAGAGTACACTGCGCTGTGGCTTAACTACTGTGCTTCCAAGAAGGGTTTCGGGTACGAAGTCTTGAGGCCCTCATCCTGCCTCCTGACACAGGGCAACATGAGCTATGATCCAATTGGTCCCGTGAATCGTCTCCTGGCTACTCGTTTGCTTGATGCCTGTTGCCTGTTGCAATACGCCTCCAACGACGGAAATCGCTCCAACAGGCAGGTCAGATTCCCCATGCGCCGGCAACCAGTTGCCCGTTGAAGCTGTGCCTGGTACTGGTTTGCAACACCTCCAAGCGACTCTTCACCTGCATTCAAACGCCAAACCACTGCTCGCTTAGCCGCACAACTGCACGGTTCATGCGCTGGCCGAGACATGTCATGACTTGACGTTCGACTCGCGACGAACGGGCGGACACACTTGCACCACCACTGCAACAACTCTTACTCGCTGCAGCTGCTGCCTCGGGATCTGAAAGAGAGTCTGCCTTAGTTTTCCCAGCTAGGCACCGTGACGACCCGTTCATCAACGGCATGTGCGTGCAACCCGGCGTGCTGAACGGCCAGGAGCAGCAAATGCACGAGCAATGTCTTTTGCAGCGTGCCTTGGGAGCTTGTGTTTGATAGCCTTACAGAAATGGGGCTGATATCCTTCCTCCGGCTTGCAGACTGCGACCCGTATCTGGGCTTGTATGCTGAGTCCATGTCCCCCTCGTCTTCATTGCCTGAGTGCGCCATGACATCCACCCATATCCACTCCACTGTGTTTGCGTGCTCTCTACTGGTACCCTGTCTTCCTTACGACATCAGCTCACTTGGCGCCGCACCAGTTTGTTCAGATGTGCCCTGCGGAATCCAGGGCTCAGAATTGTGGCGCCACTCCCAGGGGGGTTTTGGAGCTTATAGAGTATACTGGGAGGTTCATGGGTACTGATAACCCCAAATTTATCAAGCCCCTTAACGGTCTTACGTCCTCTAAGTAGGTTAGGACTAGGACTGATACGTGGGGTTTCAAGTACCCATGAACCTCCAAGCACAGGGTCAAGTCCACAAGCCACGCAGCCTCTGAGCCGGTACGCACCTTCGCATGAGGGAACATCGCCTGCCATGGGCAGGTTTCTTCCAGCAGACCCATACCATACTCATCAAGGATGAATAACATCGCTCACACTCGGACACGCCAGAGGCACACGAATCAAGGTTTAGGGCTTAGGGTCTTTCAGGGGTTTAGGGTTACCAATCATGAAAATGCAAGCAAAAGATGAGAATAACTTTTGCTTTCAGGGGGCGCTCCAGGATGCTCGGTGGCCCTCTTGCCGGAATTCAGACCCAGGCCAGGAGTAAGGGCGAGGAGAATGGGGGACTTACAATGTAAATGAATATAACAACCCTTACGGTTTAAGGTGGCATTGCACTCGGGTTGGGATAAGGCCACAGCACTTGCTGGTGCATGCCTTCAGCGTCGAAGCTACATCTCCTGAACAAGGATGCGCAGGGCGGTGAAGGTTTCTGCCGCTTCCAGGTCGCGACGGTTAGGCGTGTAGGCTGCCACATTCAAAACAACGTGGCCCCGCTGCATTTGCCAATGCTCTTCATGCAAAGGGTCAACAGCACTCGAGCACCAGTCTCCTTCTTCGATCTCTTCCTCAGAGCCCAGAGGAAGTGTAAAAAAGGTTGGTTGCAATTTGGCGCAGGTCGGTCTCAGCACAAGATGTAGAAAGGCCATGAACGGCCAAGCGAGAATGAAACCGCCTAGCCTCATCACGACCTCACTCTTGCTGCCCAGCCTGGCACATACTCTGTTTCCATACGCCCGAAAAGCCACCAAGGTCTCTGCCAATCCAGGTGGTCGTCGCAGTGGCTCATCCAGCGGCCTACAGGTGTTGTCAGCATAGGTGTACAGTTGGCAAGCAGTGCTGAAGCACATGCGCGCCGTTCCTTGAACCATCGTCTCTGTTGACGTTGCTACTCTTATACAGAGCCTGATTTTCAGAGTTCCCGAGAGAGGCCCAGAATTTAGATAAAAATTGTGATCAATGACCAGACCCAGCATGTTGTGGGAAAGGATCAGCTTGACCTGTGACATAGAGGCCCGCACTGGCTTTCCAAGATTCAGACGATGGTCCTGTTTCAAACAATATCATGTCAAACCGCGATTTCCCGGCCTCCCAACCCTAAACCCTAAACCCTAAACCCCAAACCCCAAACCCCAAACCCCAAACCCCAAACCCCAAACCCTAAACCCTAAACCCTAGACCCGTACCACAAGGGTGTACGGTGCAAACCTCTACCGGCTTCTCAAGCCGCTAGTGCCATGTGCCGCTGCGTCCGCAACACTGCCCTGCAGGACGAGGCCCCTGCATGTCGGAAGATCCAGAGGCCTTGGGTTTAGGGTTTAGGGTTTAGGGTTTAGGGTTTAGGGTTTAGGGTTTAGGGTTTAGGGTTTAGGGTTTAGGGTTTAGGGTTTAGGGTTTAGGGTTGCATGTTTGCCGTTAGGCTGGCTTTGGCTGCCATGCAGCTTCTTTGGTGGATACACCACGTAAATCAGACCCAGACAGAACACCCGGCAAGAACCAATGGCGAGTTCTTGGCGGGATGTCGCCACAGCTTCTGCGGCCAGCTAGTGAGCTAAGCATGAAGTAGCAGCATCCAGATCGACTTGCTACCCGCGTAGACGCACAAACATTCTGAGACCTTGTGCATCAGCGTACGAGCGCCTTGCAGCACTCAATGCCCGTGGGCATTCGCAGCACAGGATCGCAAGACCCTAAACCCTAAAACCTCCAGCCCTAAACCCTAAACCCTAAACCCTTTTGCTTCAGGGAAACCCTAAACCCTAAACCCCTAAACCTGAAACCCTACAAGCATCTGAAGGAAGCTGAAGTCTCAGGACCCAGCTCCCGAACCTGCAGCGGAAACTTGGACATGACGCCCGAGAAGTATATGAAGTAGGGTTTAGGGTTTAGGGTAATCTCCTCCCCCTAAAAAAAAACCCTACCCCCCTAATATTAAATATCCACCCATTATAGTTCTATTATCATATATTTGGGGATTTTAATATTAGAGGGCAGGGGGGGGGGTTAATATTAGGGGCAGGGGATTATACTTCTTGTACCCCCAAGAGGACGCCTAATATATACACTCACCAATAACAGTAATAGCAACCCTGTTTCATATGGTCCCTTTTTTGGGGCTCTCCATTCGTCATACGGAGTATGTAGGGAGAACATTACACCAAAAAGGGCACGTCATACTTTGAGAACCGCCCACAGCAACCATGGACCTAGGGACAGCCTGAAGCTTGCCCTAGGTTGACCAGTAACCTACGGTTGAAAAAGGGTGCCCTTTTTTTGCTTAAAGGGCTTATGAGGGAACCTAAACCCCCTCAACAAGGGAATCCTAGTTCCCAAAAAGCCCAGTGCCCTTGATTAAGGAATATTCCTTACATCGCATTAAGGACCCCTTTATAGACCCTAAACCCTAAACCCGAAACCCTAAACCCTAAACCGTGGCTCTTGTATTCCTTAATTAAGGAGCGTTGGGCTCTCAGGGTTCCTCCAGGTTATGGCAGCATGAGCCTCGTCTTGGATTGCCGCTGCCTTTCCAAGCCTGCAATGGCTTTGAAGCACCCTAAACCCTAAACCCTAACCCCTAACCCCTAAACCCCTAAACCCTAACACCGTAACGCCCTAACACCCGGCAGGCAACTGCGCATGATGACCCTTGACCCTGCAACGAGCGCTTGGGATCGGAAACGTCCAATGCAAGACTCGGCAGAAACAGCGATTCTGCAAGGCCACTTACCTAACACTACTAGTTGCTTAAGAACCCCTAAAAAATGATACATAAAAACCCCTATATAACCCTTATAAGGAAGAACATGTTTTTCTTTTTGGGGGGTTCTTAAGCAATTGGTAGAAAAAGAAATCATGGACCAAATCTCTTCAAGGGCCTGCCTGCCGGGTGCACAAAACTCGCCGCACAAGCTCATGCATATGGGCCCTTTTTGCATCCAGGCTTGGGTGAGCGTGCCGGGAAAGAGCATATGGGCCCTAAACCCTAAAACCCTAAAAAACCCTAAACCCTAAACCCTTAACCCTATAAGCCCTAAGCCCGGCCTGTGTCTCCCAAACATCCTTGGCAGTCATGAAGGTCGGCGGCGTGTCTTCCCTCAGCAGCAGAAAGGGGATCAGGCGTGTGGCCTTGTATGCGGCATGTACGAGTAGCTCAGGTGGTTTCTCAACAAATTTGCAGCAAGAATCGGCAACAACTCAGCGAATGGTTAAACTCAAGATGCATGGAAGATGATGGCATCTCCTCATGACAGCACCATCTGACCTTATGGGTCCCAAAGCGGCTAAGTTGCACTACCTTGTCTACAGCCAGGAGTTGAACGAAACGGGCCCAACAAAACAAAGCTCCATGACATGCTAACTAAGGCTGCTAAGGCGGAGGGGACGGCACCCCTTGGATTCCTGCTCGAACTGCGCTTTCTGGAGTAATTACTAACCCCTAAACCCTAAACCCTGAAACTTGTGCAGTACTGGGGAGGGCCCACTCAGGGGGCATCTCCTTCAGGAGCTGTTCCATCTTGTCATCCACCTCGTCCGGTCCGGCGAGACTTGCCGGATTAGTTTAGGGTTTATGGTTTATGGTTTGGGTTTAGGGTTTCGTCGCTCACGCTCGCACAAGGCAGGCAAGGAGGGTTTTTTTGCCACCCGCCTAGCAGACCCCCACTGGGATCACAAGGAGGGTTTAGGGTTTAGGGTTTAGGAGGGTTTAGGGTCTCACACTCGGACAAGCCAGGCGAGGTACCCACTATTCCATGGTCTCGTTAGGCCCTGCCCAGCACATCTGGCCAAGTCGGGTATCGGTGATACTCAACAGCGTTTAGGGTTTAGGGTTTAGGGGTCATGTGACAACTTTTCTTTTGGCTAAGTCTTCTGACCTTCGGTTCCTCAAAGATGTGGCACAACTCCACCCAATTAGTTCAACATCACTCTTGAAACACACACCGTGGCAAATAAACACTGCTTACGCCAGTGGCTCTAAAATACAACGCATAAACAAAGCTACGTCCCCAGCTGGGTTCAAGACAGGTCACAAAACAATGCAACTAGAATCTTAGGCAAAATACGCTTCTCGATGAGACAAGCTATACTGATGCAAGCACTTGGAAGCACGCACGCGCACGCGCCCACACCTGCACCAGCACCCAGACACATGGGCACGCACGTGTGCGCACGAGCGTGCACGCACGCACGCACGCACACACAGAAAAGAACTATGAAAAGGAAATGTGTATCGGCAGATTGGGTCCTGTCTGGCATCTGCATCTAATCTTGCTGCCTCAGGGGGCCAGCTTTGCAGGTACACAGTTCAGCGTCCTGAACTACTTCCAACTCCAAGGCATAGTTTCATTGCATTGGGTTTGCCAAGGAGTGCCCAATGCCCCTGCTCAAAAGAAGAACTGAGGTCGACTGTGATTGAAGCCCTTGGTTACAGGGTTGGACACACACAAGAAAACCATGAAGGCCAAAGCTTGCATGTCGACTGTGCTGTGCTTGTGTATCTTCTTCAAATGTTTTTTTCCTGTACCGGGCGTGCATAAGCCAAGAGGGCTCCACTGCTCTTCGAAGACACACTTACACACGCGCGCGTGCATAAGCCGAGAGGGCTGCGTTTCACTAAATGAAAATATATAGCTGTCGCGTGCATAAGCCGAGAATAGCCGAGAGGGCTGCACAGCGTTCCAAAGATACGTCAACACCTGATGGCTGCAAGAGGGTAAGTCAAGAAGACCTGTGATTTGCAACAATAATTATCCGCACTCGATTTGCAACAATGTCCGCGCCTGACTACTACAGCAAAACGAACATCATCAACGGCCCTGCAACATCATCCAAGTCTGCAGAATGGGTCCCTGCTTCATCATGACAAAAACTGCAGGATACTGCACAGGCCACCCCGCCGCAGGCAGCACTCTGAAAGACGTAGGGACGAGCCCTACACTGCCTGGACCACACTTAGGTAACCGTCCTGACAGCCAATGCTGGTACCTCCGGTCTGCGAGCCACATCAGCTTAGACAGGCTAAGCGTGTTGTCACTGAAGTACATCTTGCTCCTGAATACCTCTGATGTTTCAAACAGGTGTTGACATTGAAGAGAACTATGACAAGGAAATTTGTCTCGGCAGATTGTTCTGCCTTTTGCATCTAATCTTGCTGCCTGAGGGGGCCAGCTTTGCAGCTGCACAGTTCAGCTTCCTGAACTGCTTCCCACTCCAAGGCATATCTTCTTTGCATTGGGTTTGTCACACATACACACGTACACACATACACACATACACACATACCCACATACACACATACACACATACACACCCGCGCGAGTGAACAGTCGGCCGTCTCTGTCCCACGGCTTTGAGGCACCAAAGAACAGAACCTAAAACATCAATTGGAAGTGTCGAAGTTTTGGTGAGATTTGACTGGAGCCTACAGACACCAACGCACGGTAACTGATCACAGTTCCTTTATCGCGGGATACAAGCCTTCGTCACAGAACAAACGATTGTTTGCGGAATTTTCGCATGCCTCACATCCTGAATGTTTCCTGAACTGTTCTCTCTGACACACCAACATGCTATTCCTCAGCGTGATTGATTTGGGAGACGTGTCCGATAAAGAGTGTACTTGTAGTGTGCAAAAGTCATCCGAGTTCTTAGCAATCTACACCTCTATGGTCCTTTTTGACATCTGAGCATTGCCACCGCTCCAAACAGCCGTTTGGGCAGATGTGGGCAGCCGCTGCTGAAAACACGTGGCACGACGCACTCGAGAGTCGCAGATGCTTTAAAATGCGAACTCGGGCCCTGTGTGCAGGTCGGTGTCCCAGGTTTCATAAATGGGCCCGGAAGTAGCTTTGGCTGCATGAGTTTCAGCAGAAGACGCGAAGAGCGCTTCTTTCATCTCCAATACCAAGTCAGACCACTGTCAAGGGCAGCACGCAGCCAAAGCTCGAGCGATCATGCGTGCAACCACATCATACCACATCTACAGACTGGGATGTTCCCCCTTATACTAACAGTCCTGAAATAGGGACTATAATAGGGGTACTATAATCCCTATTAAGGACTGTTCGTCTTAGGGGGAACATCCCAATCTGCACAAATGGTGCATCGCTCGGATCACATTAACAGCTGCTGGGCTTCGCCCAGTCCAGGTACTCACCTCTACGACATGAGGGCATAGGGACGGACGATATCGCTGCGTGAGCGAGTACGTCACATCCCTAGCAGACGCGATTGCGCCTGCACGGGCGACCTGAGATTTTACGAGCCCCTCAAGGTACTCACCTCTACGACATGAGGGCAACGGACGATATCGCTGCGTGAGCGAGTACGTCACATCCCCTGGGAGACGCGATTGCGCCTGCACGGGGCGACCTGACAGGTTACGAGCCCCTCAGGACTTCGATGGTACCTATAGTGAAGAATGTTTCATACCCTGTACATTCTTGCAAAAAAAGCACACATTATGCTGCCATTGATGAGGTCTCATACCCTGTTGCTCTGGCACCTAGCCGCTGGCCATCCTAAACCCTCTCAGGCATTTCAATGGCTCGCATGTCCCGCGCCGGAGCTGCAATCCTCAGCCTTTGAGGCTTTGTGCGCGTGAATTTGAGGCGACAAGCCAAAGACGACTAACATGTACAGCTTGAAGCTTCTGCCACATCGTGCTTTCTGGGAAGTATCTACCCAACTTCTGATCCTGGAGCACTGGACTGGTTTATTTAGGCTGGCACAGTACCCACATACTGTGAGTTCAAAAGTCCGTCGCCAAGAGTCCAAGCGACCTCCCCATGCACCGTTCCCCCCATGCACCCAGCTGCCTCAGGCAGCACAGGGAAGTCACAGCCGCTGCAGCCAACGCCAAGATGCCAAAGGACCTGTGGCGATTCCCAGAGAGCCCAATACCCCTGAATTAAGGAACATACCTTAAACTATAAAGGGATCCTGATTATAATTTAAGGTATATTCCTTAATTAAGGGGTATTGGGCTCTTTAGGATCTAGCCGCCATCACAAAACTGGCCCATGCCATGGGGCAGCTCTCCCCAGTTCGCTTTGCCTGAGGCCCTTGAACGGAAGTCTGTCCGTGTGAAGCTCACTCCTTCACCCTTGAGGCCCAAGCAAACCTTGTTAAACCCTAAACCCTAAACCCTAAACCCTAAACCGACAGTCACCAGAGAGAGGCCTTGGACAAAAGGGTCGTGCTGCACTTCGAATCGCCCAGCTTGCACGATAGATCCCCGAATCCCACATCGTCACCGCATGCCCCGCAGAGGCACGCGCAACATGACATGCATTCTTAAGACAAAGTATCTTGCGCGCTCGGCGGACATCAGCAGACAAGCAGGCAGACTGGCATGCGAAATTCGACACTGGAGCGAATGAAACATGGCCAGAACAATCTGCAAAAACAACTTGAAACAACCATGAAGTTCGCAGCGCGCCTGAGTGGATGCGTGCGGCTCGTGTAGAAAGGGGACCTCCAAGCCTGAGTCCCCCAACACAACACAGGACCAGCACTTTTCACACGAGGAGTTCTACATCACGCACGTGCGAAGCTTGTGAGACATACTTGGAGCGCTCTTTACGACTCGAACAAGTTCTGTTCGCCCCGCAAATTTCTTCCCAAATGCTGTAGTTGTGGTGGTTGTTGTAGAGGTCGTCGTGCTGGTCGACGTCAGACATGTCGTAGTATGGCCCAGGACGGTATCTCGGATGTCGGTCGCAATGCCTGGGAATTTTGCCGAGCCCCGTCGCTTCAGAACCCTAAACCCTTCTTGCAACTGGGCTTGAGGACTGCCAATCCAGGTCGACCTCAATCTTGTTGACTGAGGCCCCACATGCACTCCAAGCATACTTAAGATACCAGAGCCCACATGTGTGATATCCAAAAGGAGGTCGTGTACAAAGGTTCAAGAAGTTCAGTCGGGTGAGGTGTCCGCACCTTGATGCATTTCACTTTAGCCCGCTGCTGATATCCTCCCTTATCTCCCTTCACGCTCAGCCCTGCGGGCTTGTGTGCTTGCCAGCTTGCACCCATGATGTTGTTCACGAAGGAGGCTTCAAGAGAACAGGAAGGCTTTATGTATAGGCTGAGGTCCAGGTTGCAAGGACGACTTGGCGTGGCAGTTTCAAGGACACATGTGAAGCCGAAACCTGAACCCGAAACTCCAACATTCGTCAACTACCAGCAGGGTCGGGGTATCTGGAAGGTTGTAAGAAGAGCGGTGCTCAATGCGGCCATCAGACCCGCCAAAGCATGCATCATCTCTGCGTCGCGAAAGACGGATGAGTGCGCGACCTTGCCACATCTTGTATCAGAAGGCAACACGCACCGACTTCACGCTGCAACGAAATCTGTGCAGTAGCAACCCTTTGCTTGTCAATCAGTTTCTTGCAATTTGACGACTGCCGAACCCTCGATCAAACTTGTTTGGATGGCGATCTGTTCGTCATGTCAGACCTGCAGTGCATCCCCGAAAATCGAAGACTTGACTTTGATTCGCATGGCCGGCGTCAAGAACAGAAAAATGGCCGTCTTTTAATTCACGCGGGTGACAAAATCAACACCACTGCCACCGATGGAAGCGAAGGGGCTCCGCCTGAGCAAGACGCGAGCCTGCACATTGTCGCCTCAGCTCATTGACAAGCGGCTTGGGGTAGTTACATGCTCCCTTAATATAGGGTCCTTTACCTTCTTGAAAGGGTTCTGAAGTATGTGCCCTTGAGTTTTATAGAGCATACGAGGTATAAGGGTTCCCCAATTATTAGGGACCACATTTAAGGGACCAAAGTGCACACTGATTATCAGCTGCGGGTGCTGGGTGTGCTCACCCAGGCCGGCAACACATAAGCCCCAACTAGCCCCAGCCAGTACAGCGATGAGGATGTTGAGGGTTTATCCCACCTGTGCTGCCCCCCTTACCTACCACCCCGTACTCGCCCTCCCTCCATCCGCGGTTTCCGATTTCCCTAACATGTCTAATTCATGGACCAGCTGCCACTCGGAGTGTTCTTCAATGCCTCAGCTGCCAGAAGTCACTCGCTACGCAGCTCCTCCTCGGGAAATCCTACATTTCCCCCGGTGTTACCCTTTACTGCTTCCTTGTTGGGGTTATATGAACATTCTCATTTTTATTCCTGATTGGGAATTTTCCATGACAAGAATGTAAAATTATTACCAACACGGACTCAGTTTAATGTATCATAATTACAGGGTCATTGCCGGCTTCCCCACGTGCCTACCGAGAACCAGGAAGTCAACGTGGCGCGCAGGTGTTCTTCTTGGGGTAGTTACATGGTCCTTTAAGGTGGGCCCTTAAACGGGGACCGCTTATATACCCCGTACATACCCTATACAACCCAAGGGCCCACCCATGTAACTGCCCCTAGAGTTCTTGGCATGTTTGGATGCTATGACCTCTGGTGGACCTGCAAAAGCAAAGTGGCGAAATGGTTCTGAGCGCTGCAATGATGTGCGGGGAGTGCAACTGCATCCTTTGAAAAAGCCGCGGCTGGATTAAAGAACAATCCAAGGACCAAGGGGCATTGTAGCCAGTCATGAAGCTTTCGCCCTGAAAACTTGTGTCCGGAATGCCGCCTGCCATATTTGGGGGCTCGGCGGCGGGTATTCGAACAGTACTTCTGTGGAAGGCACCAAAATGGTAAGCTCACAGGTGACTCTGCCGAAGGTTCGCGTGCAAGCCTGTGGAAGAAGCTCCGGCTTCTTCCGCAACATGGAACGTAAAAATCAAGATTTGCACACAAAGATGGTATCAAAGGAGGAGGGACATGATTACATATAACCCAAGTTATAACAGAGTCCCCTAAGTAGGTAGTAAGAAGACTTAGAACTGTGGTTATGAGTACCCATGAACCTCCAAGTGGTAGACAACCTTTCAAACTCTGGGCTGGGCTCTGCCAGCTCAGCGCCGCGCAAGTGCCTGAACCGCTAATGTAGGCCAGCTCGTTGGCCAAGTCGGCCGGCAGGATCATTTGCAGCAGGACATCAGTGCCACACCTCTTGGAGGTTTCTTAGAAGCCCTTTAAGTGCCCTTAAAAAGCTATGAGTGCAGTTATAATTGGTGAATAAGTACCCTGAACCTCCAAGCTTCCTTCCATACTTGAGTAACAGCTACCCGGCTACATCTCTACAGTGAAGGATAACCCAAAGCAAGGGAAGACGGGAAGACATGCGGGCGAGATGCTCTCCGCGTGGCCCGGACCCTTGCCCGTGTATGACCTGCGACGGTCACACACTCTTATCCCCAGCAGCACATCGGCATGTCGCGCATCGATATGTCATCCAGTTCCATCCGACTCTAGATCGGGCCAGCCCCAAATTCTGCAGGCATGTGCAAGTAGAAACCGAGACTCTTCTAGGCCTTCTTGCACTCCGATTCTGGAGTTGGGCGCGCTGCCGACATCAGAAGCGAGAGGTCTGCGGTTGTGGCGCAGCTCACCAAATACCTCAGAAAATCTCCGATGTGCGAAAGTTGCTGGGAGCAAAATCCGTATGGGCCGCTTAGATAAGCGATGGAATAAAAAACGCGTGGCCATCCTCATAGCAAGACTAGCCACTGTCGGCATAGGCTTGCTGGGTACTACACCACTACGCACACTGCATGGTGGAAGTGTCAGGCAGCCCAGAAATTCCGACCGCCGCATCAGCCGACAGGCAAGACCCCCCGATCTGCAGCCGCCAGGAGACTTCATGTCTGCCACCAGCTCATCACATCCAGTCACCGCGCCGGGCTCACTCGTTCGGTTCTTCGCTACGCAAACCAGGAGCTGAAGTTGCTTCCTGACTGGCAATCATGGAGTGCAAAATTGTACATGCATACAGTATACAGATAGAAGGAGAGCCAGGGAAATCAGGGAGGCAGAGGGAGGAAGAAGAGAGAGAGAGAGAGAGAGCGAGAGACCCTGTGTGCCCCAACGAAGGCCCGAAGTGCACCCTAAAAACCCTAACCCTAAACCCTAAAGCCTAAAGCCTAAAGCCTAAGCCTAAACCCTAAACCCTAAGCAGGAAAGCTTCCGCACCATCTCCTGGAGCTCTGCGGATGTCTTCTGCTGGGCGAAGATCTCCTTCGAAGTTTCAAACCGAGGATGATGCAATCTAAGGGTAGTTGCATGGTCCCTGAGTATTGGATTTACTCCATAAAAACCCAAGAGCCCACACTTCAGAAGACTTTACAGAAGGTAAAGGACCTGAGATACAACAACACAGCATGCCCCCTAGGGCCCGAAGCTCTTGCCAGCTAAGGCGTGCCCTCTCCCGAAATCGAACCAAGCAATCGATGCTTCTCCTCCAGGAATTGGACCTGCCCACCCAAGCCAAAGGAGGAGAATGAGGTGCCCTTGGAACGGAAGATGTCCCAACTGCAGTCTGCCCAACCAGCCTGTTTTTGGATCAAGAGCTCAAGTACAAGGAACGCTGTGGGTTCCGTGGAGGCCCCTAAATGCCTGATGCGTGCACGGAGGTTTGACGCAACCCTTACTCGGTTCTTTTTGCCGCCCGACTAGACACAGCACTGCGGGGTCAGGGTTTACGGTTTAGGGCTTCGGCTCTCACACTCGCACAGGGCAGGCAAGGATTCGGGTTTAGGGTCTAGGGCTTTCGCGAAGCGTTCTGCGAGTCCCCTGCCACAAGGGCCGAACTCTTTGCGCATGGATGTGTGGGGGGAGGCCTTCCAAGAACCAAAGACGTTGAGGTTCACGGAAAGAACTCCTGAGGTGCGGTTGCGACGACTTGACTGGGGCGAGGGAGGGCTGCTTACGGTTTCATGTCCCCTCGTCATTCTTAGGACTTGGGACTGCTCTGCAACGAGTGTAGCTTGGAAGGAATGCTCCCTGAAATAACACTCAGTTCCCACAGCAGCCAGCAGCCTGAGCCCGTTGGACCATATGAGCCATTGCCAGACCCCAGGCCAAGCTTATTTGAAGCACTCACCCTGAGCAACTCAGCTCTACATTGCCTCTACATTGCCTCTACCAGGATCTTGTTGAATTTGGGTATTGCACTGTGCTGCGGGATTGCGTGCGGCAACAAAAAGAGCAAAGAACGCCATGACAGCCTCAGCGCTCCAACTTCAACGCTCCAACTTCAACCCCCTACCTCCCTGACAGACTTCACCACACTAACCCCAAAGCCCGCGGCCCTTCAATGGTAACTTCAAAGATGGCTGAGCAAGTTGAGGATCGCTCGCGGACTCCGGGGATGTGATCTGGAGTGGAGCTATCAGCGTCCTGGGTCTGGACAAGCCCAGACGACGTTGCAGCGTAGCTCGTTGTGACTCGGAAGCATGTGGGGGTTTACGAAAGTAGGGGATCCCGAACATAGACCCATAATTAGTAGGACCCCCTTAAGGACCCCAATAAGGTACCCCGAATATCGTAAACCCCCATGTTCGGATTCGATTCCGAATCAACACGTGCCCTCAGTTCTTCTGATAGAGAGCCGAGGCTTCGTTCCAAATGCCAAGCTGTGTCAGGTATCTCCTTACGTTGGTCACAAGCATGCGGCTTAGACCATGCAAGCACAAAGTCACCACCAGTCTAAACCCTAAACCCTATGAACCCTGTAAACCCTATAAACCCAACAAACCCTATAAACCCTACAAACCCTATAAACCCTATTAAAAAGAAACCTATGAAGCCTACAAACCGTCTAAACCTTTTAACCCCTAAACAGTTGCCCGACAAGCCAAGGGTCTCGAAGGACGTGGCATTTTCCACACCATTCTTGGTCAGATCCTCGTCTCGGAGTGCTTTCCTGTACTTCGCCTCACAGACGAACCAGCAGAAGCAGCACAGAAACGGCGGTGCCAGCAATCTCCCTCCCCCCCCCCAACCCACCCGCCCCAGCCCCCTCCGCCCAAATTACACCCTGTTCTACCAGTTTCCCAGCTTGCTTTTCTTGTGCTCCCACGCTTAGGGTTTCTGTTTTTACCACTCAAACACAATCTGGGGCGCCTGGTCTACACATAAGCCTGGGTGCTGCAACAGGCTTCCCACCTGCAGTCTCCGGTGTGGGTTACGCTCCTCTAAAAACCCTAAACCCCAAACCAGTCCATGGCCTGGCTTTCCCGCTTGATGTCGACCAAGGGGAAGCACCCGGCGGCATCCGCCACATAGTTCCTCGCCGCCTTCAGAGATGTACTTGCCACATGGCGAAGGCATACTTGGAGGTTCATGGAACCTAATTCACCAATGATTACTAGATTATAACTGTACTTCTAACTGTACTTATAAGCATATTAGAGCACTTTAGGGGCTTATGTTGGTTACAAGTACAGTTCTAGCCGGTTAATACGTACCATGAACCTCCAAGGAGTTCGATACAGGCCATGGGGCGCAGGACAATATTGGAGCGCTGCAGGCTCAAGACTATGCAGGAGTTTGGGAGGGGTGCCGCAATTTTGCTACATATGCCCAAAGAGCCCAAAAAACCCTGCTTCTAAGGAAATCATATTAAGGGTCCCTTCATACTTTGAGGTCTGATCCTTAGGCAATGGGTATCGGTATTGGGCTCTCTGGGCTCAAGCCGACGCTGCTCCCATCCTGGCCGTAATTCACGAGGATCTTGCGCCCTCCTTCGGCAACTTGTGCACAAGAACCCCCCCCCCCAGCCCCTAATATTGAATTACCCCCCACTGTAGTCATATCATGTATTATAGTATTTGGGGGTGGGGGGTGGGAGGGCTGAATATTTGGGGGGGGCAGCCTCTCCTATTGGGCCACTGTCGAGCGACTGAAAAGCGAGATGCCAACACTTCGACCATTACCCCTGACTTCCTTCGGGCTTCTCGCCGGGCAGGCGCAGGACGATGCAGTAAGGCCATATGTTCGTACTCGAAACATCACGCAGCCCTGTCCATCAGTGGTTTGCCGCACTTGGCCGACACCCAGGTGCTCGCCAGGGCCCATCTCCCTGACGGAAGTCAAGCCGGCAACCTTGGATGCTTCAGCCCTTTGGACGGATAACCCTTCTGAGTTTCCCCAAGCCTCGTATCATCTTGGCCAGGTGCTGAGTGCTGGGTGACAAAACGGGGGTGGAAGGCTGATAGGTTGGGCCCGGGACGTCTGTTGTTGGATGTCCATAGAAAGCTTTGCAGCAGCACTCCGCCAGAACTTTTCTATTTCGCCGCGCAGCGTTAGCCCAAAGTTTGAACCGAAGTCAGGTTTCTGCACTTCACACGCATGTGTGCGGCAGCAACGAGGTCCGTATCATTGTCGTTACTATGACCCACACTATGCTTCTAAGTATCAACCTCATATGTCGCGACATGTCCAGCATGTTGTGGAATCAGCACGTCAGCCGCTGCTCCAAGGCTTCTTGACAAGGCACTGGCATACACAGCTTCAAGCCAGGCTCCTCAGTCAGATGCACCGCTGAGGCAGGCAAAATCTGGGCCAAGACTTGTACTGGGTGTACAATTGTGGTTTAGGGTTTAGGGTTTAGGGTTTAGGGTTTAGGGTCCTGGAATGAGCTGATCATTGTGCCAGCATGGGCCGCTCTGGTTGGTTCTGCTGAGGATCGGGCAGTTGCTTCATGCTATTCAATCGTCATGTCGTCCCTTGCCACTTAGATTGTGAAGTTGATGATCTCTTGACCCTTCCCCACCTGGAATACTGGAAACTCGTGGCCGTCGCTGAAGACCCGCAGTGCCAGCGGCGTCCTGGCATCAACCATCGGTTATGCAGATATTACCAGTATGACTTCTAGCATCCCCTGGCTGGACGTGCAGTCTTCTGAATGCACCGAGCACAAGTTCCAGGCAAGCGTCTTTGCCACCGGATATGGCGTGCTCAGGTCGTTGATTGGCTTCCAAGTCCTGAAACATTGTGGCTCGGCGGCAGGTTGGCTGAAATGACAACAGCTGGAAAGATCACCCCTAAACCCTAAATCCTAAACCCTAAACCCTAAACCCTTTTGACCCCGCGAGCTCTGCCGGGCCCAAACCCTAAACCCTAAACCCTAAACCCTAAACCCTAAACCCTAAACCCTAAACCCTAAACCCTAAACCCTAAACCCTAAACCCTAAACCCTAAGGGTTGGGTTCGGCATGCATGCGACCCAAGAATCAGCAAGTCTTCGTTGGAAATGCCATGCCAAATCCAGGCCAGAGTGTATACATAGAAGGGGAGGGCGTGGTAGAGAATCACCTGCGGTGCAATCCTGCCCTTCACGGCCGGATGCATCGATATTTCATATACATATATATATATATACACATATTCTTCTTCTACGGGCTGTATCTTCATTCCTTCCTTCCTTCCTTCCTACGGGCTATATCTCTCTCTCCCCCTCTCTCTCAGCTTTAGGCTTTGGGTGACATTTGGTGGGCATTCAATTTCACCAGAGAGGGAACATGCAAGGAGACCAAGCAAGCACGTGTAAGGCATGGGCGGCATTGGGAGAGAAACCGAAGGGTGACCTTCAGAGAACTGAGACCTCTAGATTGACTCTACATGGCATGGTAGGGACCAGCAAGCATGTGCAGGTAGGCATTCTTTTCGGGAAGCTGGAGAGTGCTTCTGAGAGCCTCCTGCGCCCGAAAATTCTCAGGAAGTACCTGACTAGCCCTCAAAACCCCCAGGCCCTGGCAAACAAACACCTATATACCTTTGGGGCCAGATGAACCCTTACATTGCCCTTATATGGTTCATATACCTCAATATCAATATAGGAATATCGGGAATATGACCCCAGGTTCATGGCTCATTTGGTCCCCAGAGTACTTGTTGTTCTCGTTCTTCCCAGCACCTCGTGGGGGTGCGCATTCTCCACGGCGGTCACCCCTCCCAGGATGGCCGTGTCCTCTGGGTCCAAGTCCTTGCAAGCTGCACAGGCCTCGCAAAGCTCAGGGGAGGAGCAGGACCAGAGAGGACTGTGGTTGTAACTGTGGTTGTACTCTATATACATATATATATATACGCACATATATATATATATATTCACATTACATATACATATATAGCTGGGGTTGTGGTTGCGGTTATTCCTTTGTAGTTGTGGCCGGTGGCTGTACAGTGCTTAACTTGCGGTTGCGTCTCAAGCTTGCTCAGGTTGATGCCTGCCCTCCTGAAGACCGCCCGCAAGGTTTGATTGGCCTGCTCCTGCAGGTAAGTGCCAATGGTGTTGGCTTGCGCATCCTCCAAACTTCTGGGTGGCAAGGTAAACGGTAAACGACAAAGGAACTCGCCCAACAATGGAAGCACCACAAGCCCTATCTAAACACCTACAGTAGAAAGCCCCAAATTAAAAGACCTATATAACTGCAAACCCTTCAATGCAAGAACCGATGGATACACAAACCACGCCATCCCAGAAGCTTGCAATCTCGAATCTTCTTCAGCTGCATCGGCAGGTCGGTTTCGCCTCGATCCGAATCTCACCCCGTCTCCCTACAAGGCTTCATGGGCCTCCGGACTTGCGATTGCCTTCTGTTGAAAGAGCTGATGCTTCAGCAACAGGCACATTTTGTTGGGCGCTTGCTGGCGCATGTGTTTTCTCAATTGCACTGGAGCCGGTATGGCAGCACCCACAATCTCCACAAGCACTGGACGAAGTGAATCCCATGGAGCGCGATTGCTAAAGATTGCTGCTGCTGGTCGAAAGGCAAGACACCTGACAGCGTCTTACAACTTCCTGAAGCACTCGGGCAAGATTGCGGTAGCACTTGCCTTTTATAGTCATCGTGCTAAACTCAGAATGACGCAGAAGTCGCCAAATATGGAGGTTTTGCTAAGAGCTGAAGAGAAAACTCCACAGCCAATTCCGCGCGCGTACCCCGTAGTTAGTAGCTACATATTGGATGACTTAGGCAGGATGCTCGACTCTTTTTGTGCTCGGCTCACGCTGTAGTACCCACAGCCCTGACTCCAAGCACCGCTACAACCTACACCCTCTCTGTCCTCTGCCGCTACGCAGTGGAGCAGCGCCAGGAAGGCAATCGGCAGCGGCATGGACAGGGAACGGGAAGTTCAAACGTGCCAAGTCTTCGGCTGTGGGCTGGGGTACATGACAAAGAACTTTTTTTCGTGTATGATACTATAGTGCATTAGATTTTCGCGTATGACAGTACATTATCATACATGGTATATGATAAATGCTAGGGAAGCATAGTCGAAAATCTTGTACGCTCATGCCATGCTTCTTGGTGTGCTGTTCTCACTCTCACACCTCTAGGAAGTTTATTCCAGGAGCCCGGCTGCACAGCACGCCACCATGCTTTCTTGAAAAACGACCGTGACTTGGGATGTTCCCCCTTATACTAACAGTCCTTCATAGGGATTCTAGAAGGGGGTACAAGAATCCCTTAATCGGACTGTTGGTATAAGGGGGAACATCCCAAGTCATGACAAGAAAGCCTCTGCATCAAGTTGGATACCCCACTCTCACAGGGGACATTACACCCTAGCCCTAGATAATATCCTACACCCTACACCCTAAACATCCTAAACCCTCATCGCTCTATCTGGAGGAATGTTGGAAGGCGGGTCCAAGTGCAGCCGCCAGCAATTGTCAGCAGCATGCGTCCTGAAGCTTCGAATCCCAGAGGGCTGCCTCCTCCAGCGGAATCGAATACCGAGTCAGCACAGCCTGCGCTTGTCCAAACAAAATACATACACACCGACATCAGTATAGAAGTGAGATAGACCTAGGGCAAGGCAGGTTCTGGATTCGTGCGGCACTTGCCCTTGAACATTGCAAAACGGCGACGCATGACCAACCTGCGCGAACTGAGGGCGTGGCGCGAAATCGAGCTATTTGATCAATCATAGCTTTTCTCTCCTTCTGCCACTCGACCTGGCAGAGGACACAGGATGACGGGCCCTCTTCCATGGACTTCGGGTTGATTCCGATAAGCTTCCCTTTCAGGCTTCATGGGCAGGTTTAGGGTTTAGGGTTTAGGGTTTTTTTCCCACCCGTTTCGCAAGCGTATACGGGGAAGAGGTCAGGCCTAGTTACCGCCAAAGTTCAGATTCAAAAGGTTGCTAGTCCGTTGCTGGAGTACCTGAAGATGGCTTTCGGAGTTCATCCTCCCCTCCAACAGCAGCATCAACTCCACAACAGAATGCCCCTACACCCCATAGCACATCACAGGACTAGTTCCGAAGCCGCCATCCCCGGACTCCCAAAGTGCGAAAGTACGAACCCTATCCCCCCCAGCTTGCCTGTCCGAGTGGCTCATCGGCCAGGGTACGGCCAAGGTGGGATTGACTTAACAAAGGGGCCACTTTAAGGATGTAGTGACGCACTCGGGCAGGCTCACTATCTTGGGAAATGATGTACAATGGGGCGATGGAGCTTCATATCCCCGGTCTTCCAGTATTTAGTTTCTTTCTACTAACAGCAAACGGTTACGCTACATCAACCGACTACGTCGGCCTGCACTTTCCCGGGGATACATTCACGCTACAGACTCGCCCGCGTCATCTACTTCGCTACAGCAGGTTGACAGGGCTTCAAATGGGTCTGTGTGTGCCCTAGAGCCTAGCATGTTCAAAAGGCTATATAGCTCTCAGGAATGTCGGAGTTGCTTCCAGTGTTCAGTTCCCCTCTAGAACAACCAAACTCACCTAGAGAGCACGAACGTATGCGGAACTAGCCGTTCACTTGTTGCAACTCCCGGTGCAGTGAGGCGTTGTCTTGCCATGAGAGTACCCTCGAGACATAGCATTAGGTCTAGGCACGCCTGTGGCACCTGGCATGGGTACAGGATAAGGGCTCTCTCACCTGGCACCAACACTGGGTTGAAAGTCTTCTAGGCCCTCTCCTTGGGGTCTCAAGTGTTTATCTTTGCGTCCGAGATCATTGTCTCTTCGATGATTCTCGGGGGGGATGGAAGCCGAAGAGGGATTCAGTAGTTATGGGCACGCCTGTGGCCAGTGGTTCGGAAATAGGTCCCCTTCCTGGCTTCCTTCCC
Organism: Symbiodinium natans; assembly: GCA_905221605.1. NCBI lineage: Eukaryota > Dinophyceae > Suessiales > Symbiodiniaceae > Symbiodinium > Symbiodinium natans. The sequence goes on from CAJNDS010002439.1 coordinate 127,117, forward strand.
GCAGGGCCGACTGGTTTCACACATGGCAGCCACGCATGAATTCTCGAATTCCGAATTCCTGGGTTCAAACACGATCATGCAACATGCTTCATGCAGCCCCGTACAGCCGCATGTAGCATTACTCAGAGAGGTGCATTCGTCACAATGTCATCAGTGCTACCAGGCTTTCAGATATAGGCACGCCTGTGGCCACTGCTCAGATGCCTTGAACCGAGTGGCGCAAGCTCCCCGAAGTGACGTTCCGCGTCAAAGGGCCGCGTCCAAAAGGATAGTCAGACGAATTCAGCATCATGCAGAGAGGCTCAGTCAGCACAAATTCACGAATTCTACAGAGCTCCTGCAAAGTTTGCATTATTACAACAGAAAGTTTAGTCTAGGCACGCCTGCGGCCAGTGCATAGGATCACCATGCTATGCAAACTCCGCACCTCTTGGTTCGTATCCTTCTTCAGAGCATTGGCGAACGAAACGTGCAGGAAGGCTCAATCATCATGAATTCATGAATTCATGAATTCGACGAAACATGCAGGAAGGCTCAAGCAGCCTGAATTCATGAATTCGTCAGAGCTTCTGCAGAGTTTGCATGGTCACAGCAATAGAAGTACGTACAATCAGGGCACGCCTAAGGCCAGTGACAGCTGGGCTTGTGTTGGCAAACTCCACACCCTCTGGTATTCACTTCTCCCTCGGGCGTCGATGGACGAAACAACAGTGAGTACGTACGATCACGTGCATGTTTTTGCCAAAGGGAGCGAGCACTTAACCCCAGGCCCTCACCCCTTAGTCTGCGTTTCCATGCCTTGGAGGCTCAGAGACGTAGCCGTTGGTTGGTACCGTCGGGAAGGCTCAGGCTCTTCATGTGGCGCAGGCTTCTGGTCATGCGTAGTGAGCGACTATTGGCCATTCGCATGCCCTTGGCCCAGTTTCTCACCTATGGCTGTCGCTCTGTCGGATCCTCTTCCACCCCTTCCAGCGCTTTGCACCGTATCTCACTGTGTCGTATGTCCGCTCTGTATCCAGCACTCACATCCGGACCCGCAGGTGGCAGGTGCTTGGCCAGGCCTTCCATCCATTGTATCCAGCGCTCACATCGGGACCCGCAGGTGGCAGGTGCTTGGCCAGGCCTTCCATCCATTGTGTGGAGCAGGGGGCTGAGAGTCCTGCAGAGGTTGGCAGGGCCCATCGTTGACCTGTGTCGGTATAGGTCACCATTTCCCCTGCCAACCCAAACATGGGCAACGGCCAGTCCAGTCCAGCCCCTTGCTGGATATCTGCAGCAGAATCATCCGTAGCTGCCCTTACAGGTTTGACAGTCGGGGGGGGCGCCGGCAGCCATGGCGTCGTGTCTGTTCTTGGTAATGCTACCGAAGTGAGGGGATTAGGGATTAGGAGGTGCATGGGAGTACATAGAAGGTAGGGGGGGGGCAAGCAGTAGAATTTCTCAGAAAAGGTATTTTCTAGGGTGGGCGGACATGAGCTTCCTGGGGCCTGTACCGAGCAAACACAAGTTTCCCTCATAGGCCCCTGTGAACCTCCCCTCTCCCTCTCAACCTTTCCAGTGGGCCTAGGCGGGTTTGCGAGGCAAGTGGAGCGGGTCCGTGCAGGCATGGTGTCCATGCAGTACTGGCGGGTGGCATGGCGCTGGCCGGTACCATGACAGTGCAGCACAATCTTCACACCACACAGCGACAGCGAGCTCACAGTTTCATACATCACGCAACATGTACAGACATGCAAATGCAGAAGTCATGCAATAGTGTGGGACGTGCGGTGTGCAATGCAGCTGGCCCCCTGGTTGGCATGTGTTACACACGCAGTTCCTAGGCGCGCAGCCGCCGACTCCTTAGTCGGATGCGGTCAGAAACCCGCCGGTGCCGTCCTAGCCCTTTTTGGGGGAGGCTCCAGTGGGGGGGGGCAATTCTTAGATAGGGAGGGCCCCCGGGAGGGTGAAGGCCCCCCCTGCTGTGTAAAGGTATCTTCGAGGTCAGCATCCTCTTCCCACATGAGTCTTCGCATGTAGCTTATTGGGGGGGGGCGGAGAAGATTCCCTCTACGGAGCCCCACAGCTTTGACAGGTTCTTCGTCCGAGCTCGTGACCTCAATGGCCTCAGTACACTCAAGTCCAAGCTCAGCGAGCTGTCCTGTCTTGTCTATTCCTACACTCCCTCTGACCACGCTGCTAGGCAGCGTGAGCTGCCGCAGTTCACCCGGTCGGATGACATGTGCCTTATAGAAGCTAAGTTGAGCCTTAATAGGCAGGCAGAAGCCCGCAGCCGCAAGAAGACTCCTGACCTCCTCTGACAGGGTCTGGATGGTCCCAACGGTAAAGGCAATTAGGACAACCCTCCTGGCCCCCTTCCACGGGGTGGCCACATGCTTCAGACGTGAGGCAGAGAAAACAACTGGCCTAGTTTCCAGGCTCCGAATTTTGCCTTGCATGTTTCTACCCTCAAGGTGATCAGGACCCCCTGTTTGCTCAATCCACAGGCCCCCACCTTGGAACGTGGTGAGATTCAGGACGACATTCGGGGGGGATGCATTGTGCGTGTCAACATGAACTCCATGTTTCGCCCCTTCCAAGATTGTGACAGTGCTGAAAGGTATCCCAGGAGCATGATGTCTGACAAATTTGGTCACAGCTTGAGTGACACAGGGAAGGTCAAATATGTTGTGCAGGGGGGCGTTAGAACTTCTTGGATTGCCCCCCGTCATCATCTGCCTGGCATTCGTGGGACCTTGCTTACACTGGGTGGGAGCCAGGTCATAGAGCTCCAGAATGTGCTCTTTGGCTAGAGCTTCGGGGGCTTGGAGGAGCTCAAAAGCCCGCTTCTCAGCCTTTTCAGCAACCGATTCCCCGCGGAAACTCATGTTCCGTCATGATTGGGGTACCAGTTGTAGGGAGAGGAAAGAGGGGGGAAGGGGAGTTTCAGAGTAGAGGCGTGTCAAAGTACGGGTCAAGATGCATGCACTGGCTTTGGGCTTACAATCAGCTGCAGCGTGGTCCAGACTAACCCCTTTCCCCAGTCCCAGCGGGAGACCGGACAGTTCGGTTGCACGTTTCCGTCATGTGCCCTTCACCAAGCGAATGCAGACTGACAGCAGGTTTGGTATGCAGTATGCGACATGCTCCCCCTACTTTGCTGCAGCGTCCCTAGATCAAATGCACATGCTTCCGGATTTCCTCTCATGCGACCTTGCACATCCACTATCCTCAGGGAATCCGGGGACTCAGGAGGTTAAGGGTGCTGGTAAGGTAGCCCCCCCTCCCCAAGATAGGAAGTGGTACACTTTTCAGCACGCCTTTTCAGTCTCAGACAAGTACCCTCATCAGCACGTCAGACCTGTATGTTTCGGGCATAGGTACACCGAATTCAACAAATTCTACAAATTCTACAAATTCCGCAAATTCCCGAAGATCCTTGAATTCTTTTAGGCTCCGCTGAATCGAGGAGCACGGGTTCCGAACGACACGGAACCTGAGCGCAAGCTCGACCCACCTGCGCTCAACGACCTGCTCCGACTTGATTCGGATTCTCGACCAAGGGAAAGCTTCGTAGATCCCAGTGACACACGGTCGGGAGAGCCTGCTCTGGAGTCGGAGCGTCCACGAAGTGAAACCGAAGGACGGAGGAGAACGGAGGAGACCCGGTTTCGGCGCGGCTTCGGGCGCTGGTGAGAGGTGGGATGGTTTGCCGAACGCCCCGAACCCACTAGCTTCCGGCTTGAGGATGAGGTGTGGCTTTTCGCTTGAGGAAAGCCCTGTCCCTGCCGCTGGATCGTACCCAGACCCCGATGCGTGTGGTCCAGATCCATGACTTGCGAGAGCGGATGCAACGGAGGCCTTCAGTTCATCTAACTTGCTCATCTTCGATGTGCCAATGAGTCCTGTCTCAATCGTGGCGGTCGTCCCGGAGGAACTCCCGTGAGCGTCTGGGAATGTTACATGTGGTTCCCCTCCGGCCAACCTCTTTTGCGCCAGGTCCAGTTGGTACTTAAGGGCTGCCACATGCTCATCTCTGTCGCGGAGGTCCTTTGCATGCAGTTTCTTCAGGGACTCCATTGAATCGGTCACAATGTTGTGCATTTCAGACATCTCTGATTCACACTGGACCAATTCCGCTTCCGCCGTTGCACATTCAGTGCGGAGACTTGCAATGTAATTCTCTTGGCCCGTGGATGCGGACCGACAGCTTCGAAGTTCAGACTGGAGTTGACTTGTTTCCAACTTCACATCACTAAGTCTAGTCTGCAACTGGGTCTCCCGTGTCTGATACTCATTCGCTTTGGTCTCGCTCGATATCAACGCTATCCTGAGCTCACTGGCTTGGGCGTTCAGTTCAGTCAAGTGCTTCATAGCTCTGGACTCCGCTTGCTCCCAACTTTCACTGTGCTGCTCGTAATGATGCATTCTTTGCTGGAAGGAGGCGCATTCTTCGACCTTCGCAGCCATTGCAACTTGATGGGATGCCATCGCCTCTTCATAGGCCTTCATCTCGCTAGACTCGTGGTTCTTGTACGCCTCCACTTGCTGCTCTTCCTGTTCCACCAAGGCCTTTGACTGCTCCAATTCCCATCGGAGCGCTGCCATTTCCTCCGTAGCAGTAGTCATTTCGGAACGATCGGATCCAGATGGAGTCGATACCGGCGAGTGAATAGTAAATTCGATAGGCATCCTTGAGCCAAAATGGGTTTAGGGTTTAGGGTTTAGGGTTTAGGGTCTAAGGTTTAAGGTTTAGGGTTTAGGGGCCCGAAGCAAATGCAACCAGCGCAGAGCTTGCACCCGCACCGCGCCTCCATCTGATCCTTCACCTGCTGCAAACCTCGGATTGCAAATCCTGTAAGTGGTATAGGGTTTAGGGTTTAGGGTTTAGGGGGTAGGCTAGGAAACCCCAACAGCCCATAAGCCCCGGGCAGCTTCCCTGCAAAACGAGTGTAGAGTTTCCAATGAAAAGGGCACGAAGTACTTGGCTACCCCAACTGCCCCTCATGTGGACCCCGTAGCAGTCAGTATAGTAATCATAGCATCTGCAGTCACCTCACATTGCCAAATACTACTTGACAACAGAATACTTCGACTACAGAAAAGCACATGTTACTCACGCACCGCCTCTTGTGATTCCTATCCGTAGTAGTCGTCGTGGTAGTGGTCGTGGTCGTTTTCGCAAGGCCCGGCACGGACAGGCGCCAGACGGCCCCAACACCGAAAGTCGGTGCACTTCTTTGGAGGCCGCCGTTGCGCCGTCTCTCATGAGATTTCAAGGGGGAAGGTAGGGTTTTAGGGGGGATGAAGAGGGGCTGCTTGGGGTTTCAGTGGGCTCACTGGGGCTGAAGCGGCTTGTGTGGGGGAAGGTTTCTCGCGCTCAGACGTACTTCACGGTGAGGCCCGCCACACCCAGCTCAGGATGGACCTGCGGCCAGGCTTCATGGCTCAAGCCTCCTCTTTCCGCGACCTTCCCAAAGCTCTGACAACCATACTTTCCGGGTTTTTTTGGTTAAACAAGCCCTTCGGGCTTGAGAGTATAGTACAGGGCATGGCGGAGTGTCTTGCATAACATGCACATGCTAGGCTCTCATGCCAGGCTTTTCCATGGCGTCCGCGTGCGATTGCGAGGGGGTCAACACCATGCGGGGGAGAGCAAGCAAGGGGCAGGAGAAGGAACACGGTTCCAAGGTGAAGGGGGAGGCACATCCCCAACAAGAGGCTTTGAGACGAAATTCGGTTTACTCCTGGGTGAAGGACTTGCTGTTGCCAACAGGACGGTCAAATGCGAGCAAGGCAATAACCAGTGACTGCGCAGTACAGTGCAGCACTCTCAGTCTGAGAGTCGTACGGACCAGCCCGCCGTCTCGTCTCGATCGCCCAAGCGATCACAGGGGAAATCCGGCTCCTGTGCTCACAGCAATGTCATTGGCTGGCGTGATTCATCGTGCTCTGGGCTCATCACTCCCGAGGACGGTCCTTGCACGATCCTGATTTTGGCACGCTTGCCTGCCGCATCTTGCTTCTTGAACCGCAGTCTGCCAAACTACCCTACCAGCTCCAGCGCATGATATCTGACTCCCCGACTTGTTTAGTTTCGAGGTGGCTGGAACAAAACCTGAAGATCCCGATCGGGCCGGTTGGGACGACGATCACTACCCCCCTGCTGCAACATGCAAGCCTTGATGACCATGGACAGCAAGCTCTGATCATGGCGGTTCTCCTTCAACCAACCACGGCCGTGTCTCATCTTGAATACTTCCGAAACCTTTAAGAAACACACGGTCCAGAATGGGCCACCAATCCCAAACGTGAAGCGCCACATCTCCCTGAGTCTCCTTTCTTTTGAACCACGGGCCATCCAAGTCTTTGTTCCTTACAGCACATGGCACATGGCAGAGATTCCACAGCTTGTGGTCTGACAGCCTGCGACTCAGGGTGCAGAAGGTTGCTGGCTCCAACCTCTGAGTACAGTGCTCAAGCACTGTGTTCTGGCTCCCAGGCCCATGTTACCAGAGGCTGTGCCAAGAAGCGTATAACATGACGGTCATGTAGGCTTGTTTGGATTTGGCCGAAGCTCCTGGAAGGCTCGTCGGAGACAAGGTGAAAGTCCTGAAGGGAGCAGCTCTGGCAAGATAAGGTATACTGAGACTCCTAGCCTCCTAGCCATTAAAGTGCCCGAGCCGCTTCGTTCTGTGTCTCTGGCTCTGTCCTGCGCCTCTTCTTACGACAGCTTGGACGACAAAATCTCTCGCACTTGGGGGGGCCCAGAGTGACGGTTCCGAGTGCCGGGTGAGGGTGAACTATGGTGAACTGCTGCGTGGCCAAACGTTGAAATTCGCTCGAAACGTTCAGTTGCTAAAACCGGGTATTGTTTAAGAAACGCTGCAACAGCTTGAAACGTGTCAAGATTTGGTTACGCAAGTGTATACCGTTCGAAAGCTCTCCGAGTTTAAGCCCCCCCCCACCCCTAGGCCCGAGGGGAGACGAGCCTCCATGAGCATCTCCCAGATCTGTAAAACTTTGAGCGTCCGCTCGTTCAGCCGCATATAGAATGCCTGCCAAGTTGTGTGCGGGAAGCAGTGCGACTGTGTTCAGATGCCATTCAACCTGAGACTTTGTCCTCGGGACATCCATAAACCATTCTGTTCAATGAGAGCACGTGCTTGGGCAGTTGTTTGCTTCGCATGTGGGCGGGCCGGGAGGGTTGTCCTCTATGCTGCATCATGCCGGCACTTGATGTATTCGACATTGCCTGGCCTGTGCCTTCGGCTGCTGCGTCAGCCCGTAGTGGAGATCGTTCCAAGTTGTGCCAAATCGCTGAAAGATATCACCCTTTGTCCAAACCTGCAGGTATCTTTTTGCAATTGAGACTGGATGCAGGCTGTATTTCCGCACAGCACAGAACGTGCGCGGCAACTCATGCACCCTCAGCACGAGTCTCTTAACTCTCGGGACCAAATCTCGGTTGCCTTCAGCTCACTAACATCAAGTCCTCAAGCTTATCATATCAAGCTTGACGAGAAGCATGCTCGCAGTGAGGCTGCGCGGCAATGATGATATCCTGCACATCTGCACATTCGCAAGCCGAGGATATGCAGAAGGCAAAGACTACCTACCATCGTACCTTCTGCCCTCTTCCTTGTGACATGTCGCAGTCTGATGGTGAGCCTCGATGATAAGAATGTCTGCAACTCTGGACATGCAGTAAGAAGACGTCAGAATGGAGAGACTCCCCACGTGCGGGCGCAGAAGGGCATTTGCACAACCACACTCCTAGCCTGTGTAAGTCAGCCTCAAGCTACCATTCCACAATACAGCCTCTACTATCTCTGCGTCACTACGCCCGACCAGAACCTACAGCAATATGCGCAACCGCTTGCCTGCTTGTGCTGGCGACTCATTCTGATGAGGTGCTTCATCATGGGCATGGAATCTGCGTCTACCTGGAATGCGAACTAACTGTCACCTGCCTTGCTGGCTATCACCGTGTTGCACTCCATCGCATGAACTTTCTCACCTAATGCGCATCCAAGCATCATAAAGCAAATCATCACCCAACTGCAGAACCTCGGCATGAGAAGTTGGCCCAAAAGGAGGTGGGAGTTGCTGGTCTTAATTGTAGAAATCTTCGCTGTAAGAGGTTGACTTCAAATATTGCGTCCTGAATGCCACAAAGGCACGCCTTTGGCCAGCAACAGTCGTGAAATGGCAGCCTCGTATTGATCGCAGGGATGCTGCATGGCAACCCACATCACCCCGCAAGGAGGCAGGTCGATCTGCACAATACCTCTCAGCTCTTGCGCATAAACCCTAAGGCCCGAAACCCTAAACCCTTGGATGATCCTTCAGGCGTGCATATGCCCCAGCCATCCCAATAACGCAGGTTGCATTCTCCCTCAACGAACTCAATCTTGCGGCCCACGCCTTCCAAAACCAATATCCTCGACCTCGCACCCGTGGCCTTGGGTTCAGGGTTCAGGGTTTAGGGTTTAAGGGTTTAAGGGATTAGGGCACTTTCTTGAAGCCCCCTGAATCTGCAGGCCCTCACCGCGGCATCCCGCTGGCCCTACTGAGACCTTTTGACGCAGACTAAAGGCCCTAGAGGCCCCAAAAGGCCCCAAGGTTGCGGCTTAACATGCTGCTGCCATCGTGGGTCGCTCATGAGCTCGTCAGGAAGACTGCAGCAAACCGGGGTTGTGCAGAGTTGCTTCGTTTGCAGGAACGGACTCGGCAGCATGCAGGATGCGAGCGCCTGGTGTAGAGGTGTCTCTCATTGATCTCCGGAGCTGTATCCGCTTCCTTCTTCATGGTCTCCATCTCCTGACTGATTGTAAAAGTTGTAAAAGAGTTTTGCAACTACACGTCAAAGCAGGGCTTGAGGGGCTGACCCCAACCCCCCCGCACGTCCAAACGTGGATGATTGCACTTCCTGCGTTCTTCTTCCTCTTCTTCTTCATCTTCTTCCTCTTCTTCTTCTTATTAATGTTGACTTCACATTAGTGAGTCCCGCTACAATAATAAAATCGCGGGGGCCGGAACACAATAATATCGGCCGCCACAATTATAAAATCACGTTTGTTCCTAATTTTTTTTGAGGGAGATGTTACTAGTAGTAGTAGTAGTAGTAGTAGTAGTAGTAGTAGTACTACTACTACTACTACTACTACTACTACTACTACTACCTAATACGAAAATTAATAGAAAATCCTACCAGGATTTAGGCGAATGCAATTGAGGAGGCCCTGGCCGAAAAGATTTGAGGTTTTTAAATGTGAAGTCAACATTATTATTCTTCTTCTGCTTTTTCTTATTGTTATTCTGTTTCTTCTTCTTCCTCCTCCTCTTCTGGCCCTGGGGCCAGGGTTGCCCCTGAAACCCCGGCGCGCCCAAGTTCCACGATGTAAGTTCCACGATGTCCGTCGGTAACACTTTGGTACACAAGACACAGGGAATCTGTGTCCAGCCCCTATTTTCGGCCGGCTGTGGGCTGAAACCCGTTGCTTCTGCCCAGAGGTTGCTGGGGTCTGCGCCTCACTGAATAACAAAGAATGGCATACGCTTGCCATCTTTGAGGTGCATGAGGTGGCTGTTCACTGAAAGGAACTAGCCGTTACTGAAGTAGACCTCGCCCTGTCGGTACATGACTTTATGGTGACTCACCGCAGGTACAGGCCATCCCTCATTCCCCAACAGAAAACCCGCAGAGCCGAAGAACCTCCAAGCGTTCCGAAATCCTGGCCTAGAAATAAAACCTCCCCGTCCCCTCAAACTGGCGTTCACTGTTGCTTTCAGGTGGCTCAGTACTCGACAACGAGGATCATTTGTCTTTGTGTCTCCACGGTGCACCCCGGAAGTTTTTTTCTCCCGTGTCCTCTCTCTCTCTCTCTTTCTCTGTGACTCTTCTTCTGTCTCCTGAGACAATGTGCACTTGCGGCCCCTTGCTCGTGCAACTCAGGTGTCACTTCGTGGCCCACCGTGCCGTCCTTTCTGTGGTGCAGCTACAAGTAAGTGGAGGTGAGCTCTTTCACAGCCTCTGTGCATTCACTAATTCGCCTCGGCCTCGGCCGTCGTGAGGCATCTGAAGTTTTTTTTACGGGACCACCTGTTTCCTCTCCTCCCAACTAGTTCTCGGCAGACTGGGCCACGTGGATTTCATCGGCGGGTGCAGTCTCGCTCTCGTCTTCTCCTCGTCAACCGGGCTAAGGGTCAGAAGGGGTTGTTCAAACACGCGCACGTGGCACGTCCCGCACCCGGGTGATACCCTGACCCGCCTGAGCTCGCCCCCCGGCTTAGTGCGAATGCACCTACAAGGCTGAGCAGGCCTCTCTCTTTCTTTGTTTCTTGAGGCTTGAGGGCCGAAGCCCTAGCGAAATTTGCCCACTTGTTGCGGCGGCCTCTCTCTCCTCTTCTTCTTCTTCTTCTTCTTCTTCTTCTTCTTCTTCTTCTACTACAGGGCTTGAAGGGCCCAATGAGCCCTCCGCGCTCTCTCTCTCTCTCTCTCTCTCTCTCTCTCTCTTTCTTTCTAACCTCCACTCCACATGTGAAAGGCAAGCAAACCTGCCTTGATGAAGCCCAGGTTGCACTTTTCGCTCTGGTCCTGTGCTTCCACCCAACGCACCGGCAGTGCTCTCCGATCCAAATATAGTGGCAGAGCTTGCGCTAAAACATAAAGTAGAAACAGTCACAATAATAGTCAATCAGAATCATAATCGAAATAGTAATATGCGAGCAATAATCATAGTAAAATAATCATAATCGTAATAATAATCATCATCATAATCATAGTTACTGACCATTAACCTCTCCTGCGAGCAGCTTCGATGGCTCAGCAGGTGCAGCTTGGGTGCGCCCGCACGGGTCTGGGGGACCTCAGAAGGAAGTCGTCTTCACCCCCCTTCATTTCGCATGGCGATCGTGTTTAAGGAGGGTCCCTGGTGATATATACAGGTTACCTTGCAAAGCAACACCACATGACAAAACGCTCGATGTTTGGTTTCAGAGCCTCCAAACGGACCCATCAAAGCCGCACGAAAAAAAAAAAAAAAAAAAAAAAAAACAAGAAAAAAACACAAAAACACAAAAACACAAAAACACAAAAAACACACACACACACACACACACACACACACACACTCACTCTCGCGCACACGTGAAAGATGCCCCAGTTTCAGCCAACCACCATTTCTAACCAAAACCCTTCGCTCCCTCGTTCAACCGAGACTGGCACCACCCAACGAGTGTGGCAGCCCCGAGCGACAATTTGCTGAAGCGGATGAGCCCGTTTTTGGAATTCCGAAGTGCTGCAGGAGCAAACTGCACAACTTCCGCATTCTTTCGCATTGTTGCACATGTGCTCGTCAACGAGCTCCAGGCCAGAGTCTGTGCTGCCGAGGGCGGCGTGGGTGCTGGGAGCACTGGAGGCGCAGGCCTTAGACCAGAAGCAAGGAGGTGATGTCATATGACATGCTTTCTACATTGTAAGCAAACACCAGCCCTAAAACCAGGGGGTGGAACTAACTTGTGACTAAAGCCCAAAGGCCGAATTTGAACAACATGTGCCGGTACAGTCTCAGGCACGCGGGCTGCGCGTGCTCAGGGCTTGGCGCTGGGGACGCCTGATGGGATGCGAATTAAGTTGGGCTAAGGGTACTAAAGGGTCTTAAGTATAACTATGGGGTCAAAACAACCTACCTGAAATGGGCCTACTGCTGCTTCACCTTCCCGACTAATCAAAACATGGCCGGAAGGCATCCCAAACGAAGCATCTTACCAGCCTTAGATTGCCATGCTTTGGCCCAAAGCCAGCTTGAAATTTGTTGCTGGCAATGCCGGCCTGTTTTGCCGGTATCGGAGCCGGTGCAGGCTGTGGAAGACCTGATGGGTCCGCAAAGGCCAGCTTCTGCTTTTATCGGAGGGGGCTGAGATGGCAGGCCGGACAGCGCGTTAGCCAGGCCGGTGCACGGCGAGCCGCTCCCACACACACCCACACACACCCACACGCGCGCGCCAGCTTCTGCTTCGTGTGGTTCTTGCCCCCTTGCAATGCAGACCGCATCAGCCTGCACCGGAAACTCGCTGCTCCAGCCTGCGGCCACACTCCACACACCACTCTGAGCCTAGCAATGAACCCTAAACCCTAAACCCTAAACCCTAGGAGCCGAGCTACCAAAGCTGAGGCTCTCTGTCGAAGCCCTGCAACCTGCAAAGCCATCTGCTACGCTCGTTCTGCCGTGCGCACCTGGCCACCGCAGCTTCAAGGGCTACGATGCGCTCAAGCACCTCGAAGGGTTTTGGGAGCTTAGATGGGTTTCGGGTTCGGGTCAGGGCCCCCAAGGGCTCGAAGTCACAGAGGAACCATGGCTGCAAAGACACACCTCCCCCAATCTCCTTATTTGAAACAGCCTGAAACTTCATTGCTCTGTCTCGGATGCGACAGCCCTTCACATCCTTTCCACTGCAAGGGCTTGGTGAGGAACTCTGCCCGGGGCCCCTTGCATCTTTGTTCTCTGCAAAGAAAGAGGCTCGGTCCATGGCCGGCCTCAAGCGAGGAAGGCCGCATGTCGCAACTACAGTCACGAAGCTCTCATTGCGCCAGTGTCTTCCAAGCATGCTCAAGCATGCATTCTTGTGACCTGAGCCTTCTTTCGTCAGCAGCAGGGTGACAACTGCATTCGGCATCAGGCTTTTGGCAAGCAGATGACGTTGAAGACTCCAGCCCCGCGCTCCGAAAGCCCACAATTGCCAGACCGCAGTAGAACAAACAGGAACTATATTCAACTGTGTTAAACAGGCTTAATTAGACAGTATTAAACTTGGCATGTGAGTGGAAGGCAACGGGCGCCGGACATCGGAAATGACGTCAAGCCTGTCTGGCTGGACACAAAGGCCAGCAGCACGTACCTCAGCAGGCTTGAACGCGCACTTCATGCCAGCAAGCCCTGAAAGCATGGTACCCCTGCGTGACCCCATCAAGGTCAAAATCGGCTGGCTATAAACTTGAACATACTGCAAGGTACAGAAGGCTCTAAGGCTCTACAAGAGGGCATCAAGGGCTAGAGGAACTTTGCTCGCCGGCCAGCGGCATCGGCCGGGAAACAATGCAGGGGGCCTTTCAGTGAAGGCGCGGCCTTCCAGCCCTCGTCAGAAGAATTGCAGCCATCTTCGCCGAGGAGCAACCCAGCCAAGGCAAGCAAGATTTTCCAACCTAGGAGGGTTTTCTTTGCCACCCGTCAGGGTTTAGGGCTTAGGGTTTAGGGTTGAGGGTTATCGCAGCAGAAACCAAGGTCATGTAATGACACTTCTGGGATGCCTAAAAGGTCTGTCCTTTGGAGGGCTCCTGTTTTTGGTTGCCTGCACCTGCTACAAGACATCATTGGGTGGGCAGCACAGTGTATCCTCAGGGCCCACAGAATCGCTCTCCTGGCAAAGGTATCACCCTGTTCCCATCGCCTTCTGGTCCAACGAACCACCTCACCTTACTGTCCGTTATATTCCGTACATACGACTCCAGGTTGTTACTGGTAGCTGTCTAAGCCCTTCGCCGCTCTATCTGCCTTGCACGGGGTCCCCAGTAGCGGCGGCTTCGTGGTGAAACAAAGAGCTCTGGAGGCGCATCTGGGTGCCTGGCCACAGCCCATGAAACCACCTCAAGGACCGGGGGGGTGCTTGATGCGTCGTGGTGTGCTGCTGTCCTACGTTGCGCGTCGCACGACGGAACATATACACAGCACGCAGAACACTCTACAACAACACTGGTGCCTTCGTCTTCTTGAGTCCGTCTGCCGCGCCGGCGTTCCATCAGGCGCCGCGCAGCTCACGGATGTGGCGTGCAGAGCCTACAGTGACTGTATCTCCTGGGCTAAGTCTAGCTGAGTCTTATTGCTACTCGCTGGAATGTTGAGCCGTGCAAAAACGATGGGCAAGGTGGGCAAGCAGCCCTCATCACGTCATTTTGAGCGAGATGGGACCAGCAGCAGGACATCTGCTGCTTCTGGAGGTCAAGAACAGAGGTGTGCTTCGTGGAACTCGGGGTGCCATGCAGACAATTGTGCCTACGAGTACCTTGGGTCTTGATGCTATGGCAACGGCCAGCGCAGCTGTAGATGAATAATGAACGATAAAGAACAAGAATTCACAAGGAGCCACAATTGATACCAAGTCACCCTGGTAGGAGAGTAGTGAAACCACTCGGCTGTAAGCAGCATTCAAGCTGGGGCCCGAGGGTCAAACACCAGAGCTGCTGCTGGACGTAGAACTGCGCGGCATCGTCCTCCTCACCCTGGCAGGCCTGCCAGCTTTCACGCATGAGGGTTTAGGGTTTAGGGTTTAGGGTTTAGGGTTTAGGGTTTAGGGTTTGGGGTTTGGGGGACATGTCTCGGGCGTGTGCCCATGCCATGAGGGCGTAAACAAGAATTGGCGATGTCCAGCCATGTCCAGCCATTGATTTCGGTCGATGGCTTCGACTCAAGCAGACATGCATGCAGCAGTTCCCGAGTGATCGCTTTCTAGCAGGTCGAGTGCTGTGGATTCATGCGCGTGCCAACTTAAGATCCAGACCGACCAAAACCTGAGCAAGCAAAACCTCACTGCATGTGTCCTCCATGGCAAGAGCTTCTGCCGGGTCCAGCCCATCCATAGCCTGGGATGCACAGCAGCTGCCCACAAGCATGAGCGATGTTCCTGAAGGGGCCCATCCGAAACACTCATGTCCATGGGCAGGTGCACGTGCTTTGAGGTTGTGGGATGACGAAGTAGCGTGGTCCAGCAGATCGGCCCATCGTGGTGCATGGCCCCCTAAGGAGTTGAGACCCCGGCAATGGGTGATCCGAGCACATCTGTCTCCACAGCCATGGGCATCAATCCATCCGGGTTCATGCCCTCAGTTCTGACGGTCGCTGCACTCTGATGGCATGACTCTTGAGGTGAGTAGTCCAGCGCTTTTCTGCCTCTCTCCGTGCACAAGGTATCTACAGCTTTCGCCCGAGATGGATTCGTGCTCATCGTCGGTGTGGGCGAGTGGGGCGTCAGGGCCGTTTCATGTCAGTTCCAACAACCCCAGAGTTGGCATGGAGAGTCCCAAAGAGCCCAAAACCCCTTCATTAAGGAGTAGCTTAAGCCCCCCAAAAATTTTAACAGAATAAAAATCCCTCTCTTTGCCCTTCTAAGGAAGAATTGTCTTTGTTTTGTTGGCGGGTTCTTAAGCAAATAGTAGTGTTATTCAATTGAACGGTTAATGGAATCCACTTGCGCATGTATGAGGGGTTTCCGAAATTAAGGGTACCGCGGTCCTTATTCTAAGGGGATCCTTCCATTTGGATCTATAGGAGGGGGATATTAGGGGGTCGCCTATTTTCTAAACCCCCATCTAGTTCTGGTTTCTGGGTCTTGGGGTTTAGTAAGAGGGCACGGGGGCCGTCGCATCCGTTGTCTGCGCTGCTGACTCTGATAGGGATGACGCTTTCAACTCCCGAGGCTTCCTGGGGCGCGCCGGCGCAACAGAAGCTACTGGAATTCACAGCAGTGCAAGTCGCCCCAAGCGAAGAAGACTCGATAAGTGCATGGCCGTCCATCCGGTCTTCCCAGTCCCAGTCCAAGCCACTGGGCCCAGCCTCATGTCGATACGAGGTTCCCGAAACGAGGGTATCAATTTTGGAGGTCCCTAAAAAGGGATGATGCTCTATTTGGGGTAAGGGGCACCCCATTTTGGTATTCGCCCATCTGCGCGCTGAGAAGGAGAAAGCAAAACGAGAACAGTGTACGCGCAGCACTCTCTCGGCAGTCGCGGTGCTAGTTCAGCTCCGATGATCATGCTCAATCCTGTCACTTCCCATAGCAGCTTTCGACTTAACAATCTCCGATGAGATGTCCAGCCCTGCCGGCGCACCAAAATCACTCCCCCCCACCCCCACCCCGCCGCACCCAGCCCCTCCCCCCCCGTGCGCCTTCTTCTGTGCCCTGTCTAATCGTCTCTCACCCTCGTCTTTGCCCACTCACCCACAGCCCTTCAAGCCTATCTCCTCACCCGGCCGGCTTATTGTCTTGCTTTACCACTCCTGCACAATTTGGGGGGCGCCTGGTCTATACATGAGCCTGCGAGTTGCAACAGGATCCCCAAAAGGGAATGATTGCAGGAACCCTCTCAACGCCCTGAAGCCTCACAGCACCTTCACACCCGCGATCTCCGGACCGAGGCGGGCCGCTTAGCGTTGAATTTACACTAGGTGCCAGGAACTGGAAATGTAAGCTTGCGGCGCTGGCGACCCTGCTGCAGAACTGGCGCTTGTGCTCGGTCCCACCACTGGCGAGCGAGTCAGTCCTCGCTGTGAGAGCCATGCAACCTTTCAAAAGGCAGAGTTCCAGCCCTGCCTGAATGAGAGTGAGACCCTCCAAAAGTTGATCCTGCAAGGAGCAGTGCCGCAAAAAGCATGAAGTGGCTGTGCACTGACCATTCGTGACATGCGAGGCGCCTGAGGAACTGAGAGCCGTTCCAACCTGAGCTTGCAAACAGCCGGGTCGACATCAGCTTCCCACGTCGTGGAATGAAGATGTCTGTAAAACACTTTTTCAAGCATCTTGAGCAGTCTATACGATATGTGAATATGAGTGCTCAGGGCCAGGCATCTCCGAACGTGCCGGGCACGAAATCTTTCCTCACGGTTCCCAAATGAAGAGCCCCAATCAAGACCATGCACTGCGCATTAAACCCTAAACCCTTTTGCGACGCATCAAACCCTAAAACCCTCAATCTCTCAATCTCCCAAAACCCTAAACCCGAAACCCTAAACCCTGAGTAAAAATCTCAGCAAGCTGCGCGGAAGTCTTCCAACTCCACTCTCCAGCGAGCCCTGCAAAGGCTCTTTTAGCGCAAACGGCTCTATGGTTTACAACTTCCCACATAGCGGCAGCCTTTGCTACGCACCAAAATTTAGCCGGGAACTATATCTACCAGTCGTTAAACAGGAACAACATGGCAGGGAGTTGAATTTCCTCTTGCGGAGAGAAAAAAAAACTGTTGCTATCAGGGAGAGCGATCTCAAGCAGAGTGGACGTGGAGACGTCCCCTCTTGTGTGGGATGCTACCAGGATGCAGCTTCCGCTGGGGGCCCCGCCGGGCCCGTCCAAACCTGCCGGCCTGAATCCAGGCAAAAACTCGGGGGGCTTTGCCTCTTCCGTCTAACAGAACAATAAGCGACCAGGCAGCTAACACATATGCCGCCGCGACCTACCCGAAAAGGGGCAATCCCGCATCTGAGACCCAAGACTGCAGAGTTATAGGGCCAACGACCCAAGATCCAAGATTTTGATTATAGGGCCAACGATCCAAGACCCCAGGAAACCCTACATGCACATGACACTAAAACCTATATATACATACATATATATATATAATAATAATAATAATAATAATAATAATAATAATAATAATAATAATAATAATAATAATAATAATAATGTATAGTGTCCTGTACATATAGGTATATATATATATATGTATGTATAGTGTCCAGCCAGTGTGTGGGGCTTCGACGGTCAAACTCTCACACCGGCGAGGGTAACTGTTCGATTTCTCGAGCAACGACTAGGGGCAACCTCTGTGTTGAAGAGGCTTCTCCAGGTGAAACCGAATTCTGAGGGGTTTAGGGCTTAGGGTTTAGGGTTTAGGGTCTCGGGTTTAGGGTTTAGGGCTTAGGGTCTGAAAGGTCAGGGTAACAAGCGGACCAGATCAGCACCACGGGCAGCAGCAAGATTCCAGAGTTCGATTGCATGAATGCAAGTACATGGGGGCCCGTAGTATTGATTCACTACAGCAAAGCACGTTCACCCCCTTCCTGCTCGCCATCAGCCGGATCGGTTGAATTGTCGTGGCCAGACCAACTGCTCAGCTTCCTTGATCAGCGTTGGGGTCCTGTATGACGATCAGGATGTAGTCTCGATCCGGGGCGACCATGATCTCATGCTTCTTGGAACGGATCCTGAGAAAGGTCAGGTCATTTTGAGGGTCCAATTCTCGAACCACGCTGCGTGCCTTCGCGGCAAGCTGTGAGATCAGAGCTGAATACTGCAAGGTTTGCTTGCTGTCCAGCGTTGATCGCATTGGCACCCCTTCGCTGTTGACGATGACGATGCCTGAAACTCCCTTGTGAGTCTTGATGCGGTTCAGAGTCTCTTCCACTTCCGACATGTTGGGATGCTCTGCGTGCGTCCAGGCAAAGGCAGTCCGATCTTGAGCCACATGGCAAAAGGTGGAGGAGTTCCCTGTGCACACTCACACTCGCGCACGGCAGAGAGCGCCAGGCTAGTTTAGGGGAGATAGATATAGGAGAGAGAGAACCATGTAGGAACTCTCGGGACCAAAGGAACGGCAGCTGCGAATGAAGACAATTGCAAGAAAAGCTTGTTTAGACCAAATGCGCATCTCCACACCGACACACAACCCTTTTTAACCCAGGACTGCTGAGTAACCGACAGACTGCTGAGTAACCGACACACAAACCTAAACCCTAAACCCTAAACCCTAAATCCTAAGCGGCGCAGTCCGAGACCTTCAGGTAGCCTTGGCTCATAAGATGCGCAGGCACGCGGTGCGCCATGCTAAAAAACTGGCCGGAACTGCGCAGACCGCTATAATGCTACATGACTCTACTACTATCTGACTGTCATGCTATAGTTCGATAGCACTATAACAATCTGACAATGTAACAACGTAACAATAAAGCGTATAACAGAACAGCATACCAGTAAAAAGGTATACTAGCAAAAACCCATAATGGCATAACGAAATAACGGAAAACTAACATACGAGTATCATTGTATAATGGCATAACGGTGCAAGGGAAAATCATATATTGATATATAACAATATACTAGTAAAAAATAGATATACCATTTTAAGAATTACTAATCCAGAACTATAATTCTACATAAATAGTAAAATTGTGTCATCGGTTGCATGGCGTACTGCAAAGAATCGCAGTTGCCCCTGCCATCTTGGCGCCGGGCTCAGCCAAGCCAGGCGGGGGATCCCTGAAGGGCAACTTGGGTGGCACATGTATCTCTGGGTGTGTAAGTGTATATATATATATATGTATGAATGTGTATATATATATATGTATATGTATGTATGTATATACATATATTTAATGATTTATCTAGTTATCTGCTTTTGTTTCTTTTTATATTTGTATTTTCTTCTGTATATTATGCATTCTGTAATTTACGTAAACATATACATATATATATATGTATATGATGCTATATACTTTCAATATCTTTTGTATATATGATATCATATATACATATATCACACTATAGTGATGTATATGAATCGTATACAAAATATTCAGTCTTACACAATCTTTTCTACATATTTCCATAATAGTATGTATACATACACATATACATATAGATATGTTATAATGGGCCCTGCACCACGACGATTCTTCGAACGAACAGTGCAACCCCACCGATGGCTCGCGCTCTCGCAAAACAAGACAAACCCACAGAACGGAAACGCACACCAAGCGCCCAAGCATCAGGTCGTCATCCCCGTTGTTCAGCGCATCCAAGAGGTTGTGCCTCAAGAGTGAGAATAGGCCGAGTCAGCAAAGCAGGCAGGTGACATTGAGACCTACAAGCTCCTCCTCCTCCTCCTCCTCCTCCTCCTCCGCGTCCTCCTCCGCGTCCTCCTCCGCGTCCTCCTCCGCGTCCTCCTCCGCGTCCTCCTCCTCCTCCTCCTCCTCCTCCTCCTCCTCCTCCTCCTCCTCCTCCTCCTCCTCCTCCTCCTCCTTCTTCCCCGCTGCCGGATAACAAACGGCTAATATCTACAGCCGCATGATTTCTCATAGTTTAGAGGCGCAGCCTCTTCGATGGCACGTCTTCATTCCTGCGCAACAAAAAGAGCTCTTCCAGATACTCGCATTTCGCTCCAAGCCACGGCAACGTCGCGGAAGGACTGAGCAGCTGATCGTCAGCCGCCTGCAGCCATGGTAAACATGTGGGTTTTGGGCGCAAGAACTCCTTCCTTCTACTGACCAGGGCAAAGCAGCCGGAACCGCCCTGTCTGCAAAATAATCTTGGGATACGGGGCTTTCCGAAAATTGGAAACCCCGAAACCCTGAACCCTTTTTTGAACCAGGCTCTGAGCAAACCCTGAACCCTAAACCCTAAACCTTTGGGATACTGCGGGGCCCCGGCCATGTCCGAGCCGTCGCCCTTGGTGGCCTAGGCGCAGGCAACCGGACCGCTTCAGGGAGGTCCTGTTAGTTTTCATCTGAGCCCGCATGTTAATATGAATCACCCCTAGTTAAGGGGGGTATTAATGGGGATCCCTAAGATTTTGAGGTATAATCCTTACTTAAGGGAGATTTTGGGCCCTCTGAAGGGTCTTCCGGCATATCAAACCAAGATGATGAGTTCGCAGGCATCTGGGAGCCAGAAGACATGCTCATGATCTGCATCCCTGACATTGCCATGTGAGGGCCTGCCTACAACAATCCGCAATACCTCACCCTCCCCTAATCGCAACGTCTTCAGTAGTGGAGTCGGAATTGAAACTCTGATCTTCGCCGGGGTGCGAGTTCGGGGAAGAGCCTGCGCCCGAAACAGCTGTGAGCCAGCGCCGCCAGCGAAGACTCGCAAACCGAGCAAACCTTCAACCCGCAACCCCCAGAGAAAAACAATCAGAACTACATGGGTAGCTCTCTAAATTAGGACCCCCAAAGCGTACGACGCCCGAAAAAAGGACCCCACAAAAGCGACCCGAATTTGGAGAACTGCCCCCGTGCCAATCGGGCTCTCTCATCCTTGAGCTTTCGACGAAGGGCCCTGCACACTCTTTTTGTTGATGTGCTTCCATCTCCCGTCTTAGGGTAGTTACATGGTCCCTTCGTATGGGCCCTTAAAAGGGTACCCCTTACACGCCCCCCATATTATATACACTATACACTTTCAGGCCCGTACATCAGAACCCTTTAAGAGATGTAAGGGACCATATTCAGGGCCCACGCAACTACCCTCACCTCCCGGCACAGCTCACCTTAGGTGTCGAAGGCCCGGCCTTCAGGTTCACAGCCACACCACGTATTGAGTGCAAAGAACTGCAGATCATGGTACATAGATCTTACCTGTATACAGAAGTGTATATGTGTATACAGATGTGTGTATACAGATGTATACATTGGTAACCAAAACACATCCGTGTACATAGGTAGATAGATAGATTCAGATGTAGATGTGGTAATTGTTTTTAAAGGATATAAGCATTTCTGTTTTGTAATTATAAATTATAAATATGTGGAAATGCATGTATATATGTACACATATGTATATATATATATGTATGTGTGTGCGTGCGTGCATGTAACGTGCTAGTATTTGTTCTGCAACTATCAACGTGGCGCTGGGCATCTGGGCTGTGTGCAGCAGCTTCGTCTGCCGAAAATCTCGAACTACAATAACTACGTCAGCTCCCGAACCCTTCGCACCAATCAGCAAGCCCAGGTATGTGCATGCTCGCACAGAAACACAAAAGGTCGTGCCCATCACCCGTATCATACGCTAGGAAGGGTCGGGGCACTGACAGGGTGCTGAACGGAGGCAGCTCTGTACATGATCATCCCTGTGCGATGGTATTGTTCTGCTGGCCTGTCACAAAGAGACCTGAAGCCGCGGACCCGACTGTCACGAGGACGGCCGCCCTCTCACCATGAGTTCATTGCTAGGCGTGAGAGGGAGAGAATACTTATTTACTGCGTGTTTTTTGCTTAGCTTACCTTCAGGCCCTGCAGGCCGCGCTAATGAACTCTGGTTTCCAACAATCAAGGAGCAGGGCTTGCATGGACATTCTTCTACTTGTCGCTTCACTTCCAGGATAGGCCATTAGGGCTTAAAAATCCCCAAAATGAACCCTATCAAGGGCCTTTCTCAAGGGATTACAGGGTAGAATCGCCCATCCTGGTTCTCCGGCTTCTGGCAGCACGGACCTTGGTGAAACGCGCGCGTGGCGACGAAGATTGCCAGCAGCTTGCCGAAGCTCCCAGACTCCACTGCACATGGCCCTTGAAGGCGACATTACAACACAAACAGCCAACAGAAAAGTCACTGGAACCATCTTGGGCTTGGACCACCAAGCCTTACGCCGGAGACTGGGCCACCTGCTGCGAGACCACCTGCTCACACGCAACAGAAGCTGGGAGCCACATGCTTGGGGTCTTCTGGCCACTTTGTTGCCACGAGTTATAATTACTTTTGCTACGACCTATCGCGGCCACCCACTCTCTATTCCGCAGAGCAACACATCAAGATGCGTTCAGAAGCTTTTGACAAGCTGAAAAAGGAGAAATGAGGGTCCCTAGAGGAAGCTATCTCCGACATACTCATACACACCCAACTTAAACGGACCAGCGGCACGGTGCGAGTGACCTTTTGAGTAAGTACGACCTGGAAATGATGCCCATGCCAGCAATTGCCAGTTCCTCCAATACCGCACTGGTGCAAAACCGTAACCCGCGCATGAGGATTCACGGATAGTCTCACACACCATCACTCAGGGAAGCTCCACACAAAGCCAGGCCGCCGCAAATCAGTTCGACCCAACATCAAGATCTAAGGTCTAAGGCTAAGTAGGGCCGTTCGTGTACAATCAAGTCATCATCATCCCCAAAGAGCCCAATACCCCTTCATTAAGGAATATTCCTGAAGTCATGTTAAGGATCCCTTCATAACTTAGGGTATATTCCGTAATTAAGGACTATTGGGCTCTCTGGGCATGCAAGCTTCATGAACTCGGCAGGCCACAAGACGAGACCGCGAAACCTCTTCGAAGTGGTGATTCCAAATCACACCCTCAGCCCCAATCTGTACACTTGTAGTCAGCCTTCAGCTGCCGCAAAATAAGCGATACTCCTTAGAACCATAAGACGACGCCATAAGAACGATGACAGTGTTGAGTGCTTTGTCGGGTGTTATACAGCAAAATACAGACACATCTCCGAAGGAGACTATAGTCTTCGGCACGCCTTTCTGTGGGCTCAGTGCACCCTTGCCCATCTCCGAACACCCGCGCAACTGCAGCAAACCTTTTTCCCGCTGAAGCTGCCCCGCGTCCTCATTGGCCAGATTGTTGCTGGGTTCCTGGAGATCTAGCCGCAGCGTGTGTGCACAGCCTTGTCAGCCACATCACGGTTCTGGGGAGGCAGGAGCCCTCACGCCCGTTTGCTGTGACCTTCACGTGAGTCGCACCCGCCGAAAGATGTTCTGCAGCAGCTCGAAGTCTTAGCTGTCCAGCGAATCTAAGCCGCCCAGTTAGAGGTCGCTCTTCGCCCCGTCACCTCGCTTTCGTTGTCTGTCTTTCGGGCAGAGGCGGAGCTTTTTGGAGCAGAGGTGCACTGCGGGAACCTGAGCGTGCTTGCGGAACAGCTCCCAGATGTCCTGCCAGGGTCTGCAGCCCAATGGAACACAGCAGCATGTGTAGATGACAGGTGTCACAGCCTCCATGGAAACTGGATTCGAGAGGGGGATCTGAATCCCTCCGCCATCTTGCACCCTAAACCCTCGAGTCCTCTTCGCCGAGGGTCTGCAAGATATCCTCAGATAGCCCAGCATGTCCGTCAACAACACACCCGCATCCACTGCCTCCAAACCTACTTCCATTTGGAGCAATCCGAGTGTAGGATCTGCGGGATATGGGGTTATACGAAAACAGGGAACCCCAAAAAAAAATTAACCCCCAAGGACCCCAAAAAGGGTACCCCTATTTTCGTGAACCCCCCACATCATTCAGCAAACGCTCCCCCAGGGAGATGCCGAGATGCCCTGCAAAGCCAGGTCAGGTGGCGGGCCTCCGCCGGCAGCGCCTCCAACTCCCCTTGGCTTCGAAAAACACAAATAATACGTAGTATATCCTGCATGTCAGTGTTAAAATTAAGAATCACCATAGACATATTACACGTGCCGCCGAAATGTGTATACAACATTTACGACATTCATAAGCATGATTTATGCATGACATGCACACACACATGTATGTATGTATGTATGTATGTATGTATGTATTTTTTTTTCCGAAGCCATACCGTGAATCGACTGTACGTCAACTTCAAGACACGGCGTTGGCGCAGCAAAAAGGCGGCTTACCCTCTGCAGACGCTTTAGAACTGTCTTTGCAAACCTGCATTATAGATGAGATTATCTTGTACCGGGGTTTCTTCATAAGATATTCTGCCAAGCGTCTCTTCCCACACAAACTTCTTTGCATGGTGTATCCAAGTTTGCCGGGGCTTCCCAACTCGCTTTTTGCCATACTCGATTCTAGTGGCACTGCTGGGCATAAACGATACCTGTCTTAAAGGATCAGAATCTGTACTACGAAGTATATGACCTAAAAGCTTAGCCCGTCGTAAATTATGGAACTCACTAAATAGTAGTATCTTTCGTTGGTCGTCCCGGCTTGGAAATGCTATCATACTTGCTTCTTCCAGAAGCTTTGCATTAGTATTTGTACGGTCTATATAGGTGTGAGCTTTGTTTAAAATCTTGCGAATGCCCCTCATTTGGAACGCATTGAGCTTCTTTGCCATAGCAGTGGTTAAGTGAATAGTTTCTAGCCCGTAGAGTAGTTTGCTGCGGATAATGGCATCATATACTATTAGTTTCCACCTCTTGCTAGCATGGGTTGCTTTCCAATAAGGGGTTAATTTGATCCAAGTGCGTCTTACCTCTTGTAGCTTGTTCGAGATTTCATGACGAATATTGACCTCCCTGTTAATTTCATTGCCAAGATACGTAGCTTCGTATTCTGTGGCTAAGGGTGTGCCATCTTGAAAATGAATGGAACCATCATTATTCATGGGTATTGCGACGCACTTGTCTCTGTTCAAATGGAGTCCGTATTGTTGTGAAATCCTCTCGGTGAGGCACAAAAGTTCGTTGAGACCTCTGTTGCTCTGGGAAAACACAATCGTGTCATCAGCATAGTAAACCATGTCAAAATCCAGACCCGGAACTCTATTATTGGCTACGTGACCCGTGATGGAGGATTGAATATCAGAATCAATGCACGACATAACCAATGTGAACAAGAAAGGGCTCAACGGGCATCCTTGTCGTATGCCGCTTCTTTGCTCTTTTATTGTTGAAGTAGCGAAATCGTCCTTCACATAGAATGTCGGCTTTCGATAACAATCCGCAATAACATCTATGTAATGCTGGCTGAAACCAAGTCTAGATAAAGCAACCAATAGCTTATCATGTTGAATCTTATCGAAAGCCTTCTCCCAGTCTAGTAATGCGATGCTTAGCTTAGCGGCTTTCGACTCTGCAAAGTCCTGTATACGTCTGATAAGGTAGATGGCATGTGAAGTGGACTTGCTCGGTCGGAAACCGTACTGCGTCCTTGTTAAAAGGTGCTCGATCGAATTCTGCATTCTGGTCCTGATCATCATCATATACACCTTGTAGACGCTATTTAATAGAGATATTGGCCTATAATTAGAAGCAACATCGGTATCTCCTTTCTTGAAGATTGGAGCGACCCGCGCCAGGAATAGTTCTTCGGGTGCGGTCTTGTTAGACCACCAGCTATTGATTAAAAGAAGTAGAGTATCTCTATTTGGCGCATCGAGCCACTTCAAGAGCTCTATGATGATCCCGTCAGGTCCAGGTTGTTTATGACATTTTGCTGCTTGTAAGGCGTCGTTCAATTCTGAAATAACGAAAGGCGACTCATCAGCAAAATTGTTGTCAACAATTTTTGTCCTGCATGGCTGTCCGTTAGCATCATTTTTCCAATGTTCTTCTTCCAAATAACTTGCAACAGTTTCTGCTCGAAGGATCAACGGAACGTGTTTGCCATGTTTGTTTTTCATTTTAACATATTGCGGTGTGAACTTTCTCTTCAAACTCCGAACTGCTTTCCATAATCCTTTTTTGTTTGGGTCCATAGGGTTTTCATTAAACTTCTCCATCAGAGAGGCTTGTTTATCCATGTTAGCCGATTTTGCAATGTCGTTATTTAGTTGTTTTAGTTCAGCAGAAGTCATACCGTGTCTTCTTCCTAGGTTTCGTTTCTCAATTTTTGCCCAAGTCCCCCTACTAATGTATGATTTTTTCTTGTCATGAGGGATTTTTTCTAAATGTTTATCAGCTGCTTCTTGTAGCAGTGCAGAAAATGATTGTAAGCAAAGTGAGTCACGTTTTATTGCATGCTGAATATGCATGTTGTAATTTTTCCATCTTTCCACATTGGGCTTGTAAAAACGTACAGTTCTTTCTTTGTTATGTGTTTTGTGGTATAGTCCTTTGATCATGATCCGGCACTCTAGCACAAAATGGTCAGAATCGTAGAAAATGTCCTTTCGGCTTTGTGCATCTTTAATCGTTGATCTCCACGCGTCTCCTGCTAACCAATAATCTAATTGAGCATATTTGTGTGCATCGTATGGGGGTCCTATGTCCAAATTGTCTTCTTGCTGTGCACACTTTTCTTTGTATGTCAGTAATTTTTCAGGCGGTTTCCGGAATTGTGTGTTCATTATTTTCAATGCATGAATTTTGCAAAAGCCTAAAAATAGCGCTCTGCTTTCTTTGGTAGTTTCGCTCATTCCATCCAAATACGCCATTCCTCTTCCCAGTATGTGTGGACCGCAAACGTCTTTGTCTACATTGCGGACATAGTGCAACCTGGCATTGAAATCACCACCTACATAATAAGTACCCTTAGTTTGCAGGATCTCATCTGATAATAAATCATAAAAGTTTTCTTTTTCTTCACCGGCATGTGCGCTATGTGGTGCATAGATAGCAAAAAAAGAGATGTCTGAGCCAGAAGCGGCGAAAGTAGCTTTCATCATTCTACCGTTGATCTGTTTAATGTCTTTTAATGAATCTACCAGCGTACCTTTGATAACAATTGCAACACCAGCATTTTCGAAGTCCGGGGCGTTCCGAAAATGTGTGTATGTGGTAGTTCTATCCTTACTTGCCTGTGATTTTTTCTCTTCCTTTCTTTTCATTTCTTTCTCTCTAACTTTAGGATCAATGCTCGAGCTAAAAAAGCAATAATAGCCATCCCAAGCTTCCCAACTGCTTGAGTTAACATTTGTTTCACTCAAAAGCATGATATCATATTTGTTGCGGCGCATAATGTCTGGGATTATCTCTCGCTTAGTGTTTTTGTTTAAACCACGAACGTTTAAGCACGCAGCTCGAATGTAACATCGGTTTGCAAGCTTTTTAGCTTGCGGTGAAGGTCTAGCTGTTGAAATTCTTGCCAATTTTTGTCTATGAAATTTACAAATGTCTTTGAATCTTGTTCTCAACATTTCTTTATTGTTACGGAACCATTTCTTACTTTTAAGCTGAATTTTCCATTTCTGTACTGATGAGAATGTTTTGCGCTTTGAAGAGTTAGAACTTTTGAGGCGCTCCTGTGCTGCCTTGTTGGCTCTTCCCCAGAGTTTTGTTCGTTTGAACCAACGCCACAACGATCTATGGAGTCGCCTTTGGTAGTTACGAGAGCAATAGCTGGAAGTATAATTTCTGGTTTTATTTTGAACAGAACTCTGGGGCTGCTTCGTCTGCCCGAAGGGCATTGTCCCGGGGCACCGTCTGGAAGGTGCAGGTTGCTGTTGTGTTGTGTTGTTTGTTCCGGTGCAGCAGCTGTTGTTGCCAACCCCTTGTCTTGTGCAAGGGGGGGATTGTTGCCTCCATTGTTGCCTCATGTTTTTAACCGAAAATGCGCGATCTAGTCACTCATTTTTGGGTTCATCGTCATTTGTTCCTTCCTCGGTTCTAGCACCGGCAAACGTGCAAACATATGGAAATCTGCTATAATCGCTAAATCTTGGGTGATCTCGATGTGCAACTCGCCACGCTTCATGCCAGTTTGTTCGTACGACTTCAACGAAGCTCTTCTGGAGAACGATTGCAAGTACACCTTGGTCTTTATCATAGGTTGCTTTGGCCACTGCTGATTTTGTGTTCAGGTCAAAGATCTGCTTGTCCGATGGTCTGTGCGAGAGTTGGTCCTTTCCCGCATAGCCTGTCTGCTCACTGGAAGTCAAGATGTGCAAGACCGTGATGAGTGCGAGGTTTATCGTCTGGTCGATTTTACCCATATAGTTGGTAATGACCAGCTTATGCCATCCACCTTTCCAGTGCTGCATGTAATTGCCATACGAATCCCAGTAATAGAGTGGTTTCTTCGCAGAAAAGCTCGTGTAGGCAAACTTCTCAAACATATGATGCGTATCCTGGTCTTCAAAGGTCAGAATGGTAACTGGCGAAAGAACAAACTTGCGTCCAGAAGTGTAATACCCATGCTCCTGCTTGGTCTGCTGTTGTACATGAGCTTGCTGTAACAGCCAATCAGTAACTCTGACTCTGTCGTAATATGTTGCATTCTGCGGCCACGATTTGATTATCATCTTGAGGGTGGTGTACTTGGCCTCACGCTCGAAAACGATCTCATGTGTGAAGTCTGAGAGGCCCCTGAGGTCGTCAATCTCTTCATCGTGTCTGTTTGCAATCTCTGTCAACCTGTCAAGCTGAGCTTGCATATTGTTCTGCTGTCCTTGTACCTGTTCAGTTGATGTTGCTCCCGCAGCTCGCCATTGGTCTAACTCGTGCTTCATCTGCAAGCTGAGGTCCTTCATTTGCTGTATGAGCTCACGCGTCTCCTTGTCAACCTCTCTCTTACTCTTCTTCTCTATGGCTTCTGTGGTAGTGTCCGTCTCCTTTGTTACGCGCTGAGGTGTAGAAGCAATCTCATACAAGGATTTCGATGA
Source organism: Symbiodinium natans (assembly GCA_905221605.1). Lineage (NCBI taxonomy): Eukaryota > Dinophyceae > Suessiales > Symbiodiniaceae > Symbiodinium > Symbiodinium natans. Next base: position 155,880 of record CAJNDS010002439.1, read on the forward strand.
GGTTGTAGATCTTTTGCTCCATATTCTGCGCGGATTTATTGTCTTATGCATGTATGTATTTATTGATTATTATTAGTATTGTTTTCTTAAATTGTCATATATTATCATTAGAATGTTGTAACACATCCTATATTCGGCCACGATACCTGGCCGCACTGGCTTCTCACAGGCATCCTGTAGCGCATGGATGTACCTTGGCTGTGTGGAAGGAAGGCCCCAAGAGCTGGCACTTGGGACCTGGAAATGGCAAGTGCCATGGAGTATAGCAGGCCACTAAGCAGACATTTCAACAAATTGGCAGTTCTTGCAGGGTTTAGGGGCTTTTTTTAGGTTTTAGGGTTTAGGGCTGCTGGTTCAATTCAAGGTGCTCCTCCTCGTTCATCAAGCCCTGCCGTGAACGTGGCAACGCTTTGGACTTAGCCTCCAAAGCAATGGTAAAGGTAGAGGCAATGGCATTGCAGTAGGTGCAGCGCAGCTCCTCCGAAGGGGTTTACACGGGTCTGCACAAAGTTTACTATGGGTGAAGCGCAGCTACAAACGTGCGAAGTGCCCCATCATGTCCCAGCGAACATCCCAGAGCAAAACTTGAAGGTGCTGAGTTGGGAGTGGCGGAGTGGATCCCTCGAATATCCCCTACCTATAGGATCCCCACATGTACCACAGCAGTAGTACCTATGTCCTATGTTCACCCCCCCCCACCCCCGGAGCAAGGCAGCCAGCATCGTAGTCCTTCGGAATCTGCCGAAGGTCCACTGGAGGCTCCGGAACGCTGTCCATTTGCCTGTCAAGGGCCGTAGTGAATCTGGCGGGGCGGGGGAGGGGGGGGGGGGGGAGTGGGTCCCGAGAGGTCGGTGGCTACAACAGGCGCCTCTTGATCGCGGCAAGCAACTCATCATCTGATCCATCGTGGCACTGACCACAGCCAGCCAACAAAACGAACAGCAGAGTTATCAGTGGAGGACGGCATGCAGATGCGAGGATCATGCTGGGACGTAGCTGGTTAGGATTCTGGATGTGTTACACACTCTGGATGTGGTTGAACTCCTGCCCTAGGCCCCTGCAGCATTGCATGCACCCAGAATGCCTAGCCCGATATGGCCTGCAGAGCATGCTGGCCCTGTGCAACTCCTGCAATGTCCTGTGTGTTCGTCTCCAAGGCTTGAGCCACTTGCGAAGAAACAGTTCCCCCACGTACAGCAAGTGGTGCTTTCCAAGCTTAGTGAACAGGCTTGCGGCATCTTTCCAAGTAGAAACCTGGGCCCCTATCTGCTACCAGGCGTCTAAGTCCCTGCCCAGAATACAAAGCGCATGTCGAAAGTCGAACCTTGCCCTGCGGTGTCTGGTAGTTCGGTGACTGACCGACCTGCCATTTAGTTCAGGGTGCAGAGCTTTGGACAGTGCGGTGGGGCCTGGTGGGGGCATCACTGATTAGCTTGATGCGCTGCAGCCGTCGCAAACTTGAAGTGTTCGGAGTACATCAGCAGCACGCTAGACTCGACACCAACAATCAGGCCCTAGGCATCTCGACCAGTGCCCATCCCGACACAACGAATGGATGATCATGCATGGCTGGACAAGAGCCACACTGGAGCATAGGCGTCGCTTTAGGGTTTAGGGTTTAGGGTTTAGGGTTTAGGGGTTTGGGGTTTAGGGTTTAGGGTTTAGGGTTTAGGGTTTAGGGTTTAGGGTCTGGGGCATTGCGTAAGTACCCTAGGTCACACCCGCAGCGACAGAAAGGACCGAGCAAACAACCATGAACAACCAAGCATGAAGCCCAAGAATAAAACTGGCCCAGCCACTGGCATTCCAAGCACCTCAGGCTTTGGGAGTCTTGGCTCACTAAATATTAGAGGATGCGCGTGTGAGTGAAGAACTGCCCTGGGTACGAATACGGCCTGTGCTCTTCGCAAGAAGCTCTCCCAGCTCAAAGGAAGTGCCTTCTTCGGATCTAGACGATGTTGACACAAGCGACTCATCCAGAAGGAAGGACAGACGTAAAGCACGTCTCTGAGAATTCCCTGAGAAAAACATGGGGGATACCCGTGCTTCTTCTGTGATGTCCTCGGCGATTTTGCAAGTCTCCAGGAGCACTCGGTCTAATGAGTCTAATGCACGATGACTACGATTGAGATGATGTGGGTCGTGCACTGCGCATGCCAGCTTGTCACACTTCTGTTGTCACTACTCAAAAATGTCACAAAGATGTGGTCTCAGGTTGGCATGAACAGGCACCTGGTGGCCATCTAGCTTCGTGTAGACAGGCACTGACCGGGAGAGCCACGCTCCCAAACTTTGCCAACCTACCCAGGATTAGGTCCCGGATGAGCATGACAAGCGCATGATAAGCCCATGACTCTGTTGCATCCAGCTTGGCAGTGGATCACCCGTCGACGACTACTTGTACGCCTGCCCTCTCGGGCTGGCAAGTCAGCTCCATTCCCGCTGACACGGCTTTGAAGGGATGCTGCGTGGAGTGAGATGGCTTTGGGGTTGCGACCTCTAGGGCAGTCGGTCTGCACTGATTCGGCATCTGGCGCTCTACCCTTTCTGAAAGCCATTGGTTCCGAATTTCACGCGCCCCTCCGAGGCTCAGAAGGTCTTGCAGGTGCAATCGCCGCCTCACTGCTGCAAGCATGATACTCTGACTTCACCATATGGGCACGCATGGCTCTTTAAGCCAAGGGTACAGTACGGTTACGTCCGGGAAGTGGAACACCGCACGTTGCACAAAATCGAACCTGCATCCCATGTTCGAACTGCAAGTTAATGTCTGCAAGTGAAGCGTGGAGGCCTCAACCCTAAACCCTAAACCCTAAACCCTATCTCACTCACCCTTTTGAAGGAGACGTCAATACAGTACCAGACTCGTCAAGGCCTCTGCGTGAAGGCGAGGTACTCCTTTATCAATTAAGAGTTCGGATGTTCCCCCTTATACTAGCAGTCCTTCATAGGGATTCTAGTACCCCTACTAGAATCCCTAGGAAGGACTGTTAGTATAAGGGCAACATCCTGAATTTAGAGCACTGATTGCTCGCGCCTGCTCTGCCGGAAACGGAAACCATCAATTGCCACCACTCCTGGGATCACCCAACGGCAAAACAAGAGCTCGAGTGTCTCTGCGTCTCTGTGTCTCGACGTGACGCAGCGCAATGTCATGCAACGCGTGTTGCGATGACCTGGTTTTCACATGTTATCACAAGCCTCCAGTTCAACGTCGAAAGCCCAGCTGAGGCTCAAATCAACTACCCGAATCATTTCACGCACACAGAGGAAAACCCAGGCCCGAATTGCAACATCAGCATGCAGCGCCCTGGTGCACAAAACGCCCAGCTGCGGAGAGTGAGCGCGGAGCCCTGCTGGCCACTGCAAATGTGGGGCCTCCAAAGTGCAGGATCCGAACCCTCATACTTTTTACCATCGCTCCCTAACCCTTCTTGCTAAACCCTAAACCCTAAACCCTAAACCCTAAACCCTAAACCCCCCTAAACCCTAAACCCTAAACCCTAAACCCTAAAGTCGATTCACTACTTTCCTGCAGCCCTGGAATGGTTCTGCTGGGACCCCAGCAAGCATCCACTCCACACATACAATCAGCTGAAGGGAGCCCGTCTGCTGCAGCACCGGCAACCTTGCCCCAACATCTGCCTTAAACCCGAAACCCTAAACCCTTAACCCTAAACCCGACAGCGTGCCTGTCCCACACGAACAGGATGACCAGCCGGAGCCGGGCGGACATTGATGCCCGTGGGCGTGACAAAGCCTGCGGCTGCCAGAATTTCTAGTTCGGGCCCTTCAAGTTCGGTCCCCCAAAACTTCTAATTGCTTAAGACCCCCCCCCCAAAAAAAAAAGAGGATTATTCTCCCTCATTTTTTTGGGGGGAGGGGGGTTTCTAAAGCAAATAATACAAAAAAAGGAATCCTAAACCGCGAAACCTCTACGACCCCATTACAATCCGCATTACGTATCTTCACACGCCCCCACCTGAATTCATTGGGCTCCCACTTCCACGGGGGGCCAGCTTCGGAACTGTGCTGGGCACCTGGAGGGCAGAAACGAAACAAAAAACGTGGCTCAAAGGTCTTCGTTTAGGTGGGCTCCGGGGGGTTGTACAGTAGGGTCACCGCGGTTGGGAACAAGGGCCGACCCTCCGAATCACAAATCTTTGGAGGGTCAGCTCGCGAACTGCCGGCCCGAGATGCCAGGCTGGCTCTTCTTCACTGCACTGTCTTGCGCCTGCCTGTGCCTCAGTGCCTCACAGGGCCGTCCGGCCTGGTGCGGCGGGTTTACCTGGGCCACTGCCCCCTGGGCCGCCTGGGCCGCCTGGGTCGCCTGGGTCCTGGACAATTCATCCAACTTCTGGCGCTGCTGTGCTGCAGTGCCCGTCATCTGGAGCTTGACGCTGTCCAGCTCCTGGCACTTCAGCAAGCTTAGCATGCTGGGCTACTTCTTATGCAGAAACCAGGCCGAAGTAGTAGATTGCGCTACCAACAAAATCGCTTCCTGGGCTCGTTCCATCGCCCTTGTAGAAAAACTGCAGTGGCCGCTGCTGCTGTTGCTGGATTCCTGCCTGGAAGACGTTGGTCAGCTGGCTCAGGATGTCACGATCACGCTCCTCGCATGACATGGGTGCTTTCAAAGCCTGCTGGACTTCAAGAGCCTCAATGGTTATGCAGAGGGATACAGGGTCTGCCCATCTTCCATACAGTCGCGTCTATGCCCTTTACCTGGCCTCTCTCTTGCCGCTTTCGACGAAGAGCGTCTGCTCCTGCGCCCAGAACATATGGTCGCATGCAACGCTCAAGCCTTGAATTGCGGCTCTGCCGTGACAGCTCTAGAAATACACCAAATCCCTGCCGAGAGGTTCAGATTCCTGTCTCTGCGCAGTTCATCGAAGATTGCCTACAGATCAGCTTGAAGGTGGTGTATGAACAGACGTGGCCTCCGATTGCACCCGCAACTCCAGTGCACTGATGTCACTGACTCGCTTTTGCCTCTCGTCACCTCAGACTCTGCCAAGCCAGATACACCGCACCATTTGGCTACTGCGGCATAGTTACCAAAGCATGGTGACCTTAGTTCCCTACCCATAATCAGTTACCCCTTTAAGAAGAGACGTACCTACTAGGGCTGAACATGCGGCCCACGCAAACTCCGAGCTCGAGAACCTCCTCTTTTGGGGGGGCTCTGTTGAACCCCCCCTCCCCGCGCCCAAAACCTCAAATCTAACTCTTCTTTTTTCTCTCTCTCTCTCTCTCTCTCTCGCTCTCTCTCTCTCGCTCTCTCTCTCTCTCTCTCTCTCTCTGTCCCACCCGAGAGGGTGCCCCCCCACTCTTTCTTCTTCTTCCCCTTCTTCTTCGTCTTCTGAGCTTTGTTCTTCTCAGCCTTTTTCTTCTCCTCCTCCTCTCTCTATCCTTCTCTCCCTCTCCGTCCCTCTCTCTAGTACTCAGTCCAGCTGTCAGAAGCTACAGTCTACACGCATGAAATCCCCTGTGCCAGGTCGCCCAGGAGCTCACGAACCTGCTGCATGCAGCGGTCGTCACCGTCCTAGCATTTGGGAGCTGAGTTCAAGGCTCGCTGCGGAAAATGAGCCTCGACCAATTTCCCCCGACACTGCCATCTGTTGAAGGAGGTTGAAGGGTGGGCTGACTGGCGGTATGGGTGGGCCATCCAGTCCGATTCTGCCCCTTCCGCTGCACCCGCATCCTTCGATGCACACCCACCCTCCCGTTCCCACAGTTCCCCCTAAACCCTAAACCCTAAACCCTAAACCGAGAAACCTTCTCTCACCTCTCCTGTTTCTTCTGCTTCGAGTGCTTCTGCTTTTTGCCCACTATGTTCAGGTGTGTTAGGCTTGCTCTCTTTCTTTCGTTCGGGCGCGATGTTGGGATGTTCCCCCTTATACTAAGAGCTCCTTAGTAGGGATTCTACTAAGGGCACTATACTCCCTATTAAGGGCTGCTTTTCAAGGGGAACATCCCAAGCGCGAACTTTAGAGCCCAAGGAGCCTGCTCACTAAACTTACTGTTGGTTAGCAGGGAATGAGGGAATGAGGGAATGGGCACGCTATATCCCCCCTGTTTATACCCTGTAAGGGATTATTAGGGTACCAGGTACCCTATAGCTCCCTATATATACCCTTTAAGGGATTACATAGGGTACCTCATTCCCTCATTCACTACTAACCAACAGGAAGTAAACTCGACGCGCCTCCCGAGCCAACCGCTCCGCTGCGACGGCGGCACGCAGCTCTTCCGCTGAGGTGCCGGAAAGCCCCGTCCTTACTTGGAGGTTCATGGTGCTTATTGACCAGTTATAAGTGGTTAATGAGCACCATGAACCTCCAAGTATTGCGCAGTTCTTCTAAGATTTCGGTTGCTTGTGGCTCTTGAGTCTTGAGATTCAGGGGGTTGAAGAGCCAGAAGGGGCAGCAGGGTTCGGAGATACCCATCGTTTTGATTCGGCATTTGGGCGAGCTCCAGGTCGAGTTCCAGAGCTTGGCAAGCGCATCTGACAAATCATGGTTGGCAACCGAGCTGCGCAGCCCCACCTGACGCAGGCAGGGAAGACATCCCCATCACCTGCACATGGGATGTTGCGAAGATATGCGGAAATTCAGTGCGCCAGTGCCAAAACCAGTTTGCTAGTCTCCGCTGCCCCTGGCTGCTTGCTCTTTCGGGAAGCCTACGGCACATGAGGATGTAATTGCTCCTGAGCATGCCTCTTGACACTGGAATTCCATCAGCGCACGCTCCTCCTACCAGGTCCTACGAGCACCACCCCCCCCCCCCCCCCCTGCACGATCAGTTGAGCTCGTGCTGGCACCTGCTCGCGTATCCGGTCCACACTGGAGCGCACGCCCTGCACGTCATCCTTCCGTGACGAGGACCTGACTGACTGCATGTTCACTATGCTCCCTGATAAAACTAGTATTGTTGATAATATTCCATTGAGTTTTATACTATGAAGAAAATGAAAAATCCTAAGCGGGCTATAGTTCAGAGTGTCATCAGGGCTCGAAGAGAAGCTTTAGTTTAGCCTGGCATCCACAAAAGCACCAAAAGAGCCAAAGCCAAGAAGCTCTAGTCGCAGCTCATTTCGAACCCTGTCGACGTCCACCCAAAGCTCCTGCAGCAAAGTGTGCCACAGCGATGCTGATCTGCTTAACTCACGCAGTACTTCTTCACTCGTGCTGCCTCGCGTAGCTTCGTATGGCCGTCAATCAGGCGCTGCACATCCTGGCAATTCCAAGCAGGCACTGAACCTTCTGAGCTTTGCGCACAGGCGGGCTTCGGCCAACAGTCGGCCATGAATTCGCTGGGCATGTGCCAGCCGTATGGAGTATCGGCAGCAAGCATGGCGTTCTAAGAGTCCTGCAGGTCAGGCAGCAAGGGATTCGCCTTTGCACCGGTCTCAAGCTCCTTGCATCGCGTTCACACCATGAGACTCTGCAGTTGTCATCTGGTGTAGAGCCATACAGTAATACTCGGCTACCATGTACGCAGACAGAGGGCATGCCATTGGGTAAGGCTCGACACTGGGCTCGAACGCTCAAGCAAAACAGGAAGTGATGAGGCGTTCCGACCTGCGCAGTTCGGGATCCTGACCAGGAACTCCAGATTTATGAGCGAGCGATGGCCCTGCCTACACGCGCAATTCCAAAACCTGAAGGACGGACTGTACCTATTCATTCCACGAGTTTCAGTGGCGTGAACGGGGGGTCATCGGACCTCCCTCCTGAAAAATCTAGCTGAGTAACAGGGCCAGGTGCATCAGCAGCCGGCGGCCGGCTCAGCCGCGAGACAGCCTTCCCAGGGATGACCAGCATGCGCATGCTGATCGGTTTAGGATTTAGGGTTTAGGGTTTAGGGACGAGAAGCGGAAGATGTTCCCTGACCCCTCACGCTATGCGACAGGCCTCAGCACGATTGCGTGACAGGAAGAAACTGCCTGATAAAGCCTGCACTCCCTTAAACTGCAGCTGTTCGGTTTCAGGGTTCTCGGCCCACCCCCTAGAACCTCCAGAAATCCTGAACCCGAGAACCCCGAACCCGAAACCCTTTTGCATCAAGGGAATCCGAGAACCCTTTCTCTACCCTTTTGCATTAACCCTAAACCCTAAACCCTAAACCTCCAGAACCCCCCACAGCCCCTCCTTGTCCAGGCCCTCGCGGCTGCTGCGCGCCACCTCCTGGAGCTCCTGTTTGAAGGAATTGCGAAGGAGATTCCGGTTTAGGGTTTAGGGTTTAGGGTTTAGGGTTTAGGGTTTAGGGTTTAGGGTTTAGGGTTTAGGGTTTAGGGTTTAGGGTTTAGGGTTTAGGGTTTAGGGTTTAGGGTTTAGGGTTTAAAGCTTAGGGTCTCAGAAGGAATTGCGAAGGAGATTCCTCTAGCACTCCCTTTTAGAAGTGTAGGGTGGCCCTGTCTGGACCTCAAACAAAGTGAGCGTCCCAACAGAAGATTGTTTTTTTTTGGGCCGCCTGGCTAGGCAGTGCCGCAGCGTGGGGCTTCCTGGGCGAACCTACGGGGTTTGGGTCTCTCGACTTCTCTGTTCGAGCTTCCCTGATACGGGCCCCTTCTTCTCATGATGACATGAAGCATGGCGAATCTGCTTTCGATTCCGCCTCAACAGACCTTGAAAGGCTAAACCCCTAAACCCCTAAACCCTAAACCCCTAAACCCCTAAACCCTAAACCCCTAAACCCCTAAACCCCTAAACCCTAAACCCAAAACCCTAAGGGAATCTGCGAGGCAAAGGTCTCATAAGCAGCTCCGACCCTACCCTTCCTCCCGCAACTCCAGAAGGTCTTGGCGGTTGGTCATGAGCTCCTTCAGACAGGGTTTAGGGTTTAGGGTTTAGGGTTTAGGGTTGAGGGTTTAGGGTTTAGGGTTGAGGGTTTAGGGCTTAGGGTATGGGAACATGCAGGCTCATGCAGGTGCAGGGGTATTCTTGAGGGCTGTGGCCGCTTCTGTGTCTGCTCTCGGTCAATTCATGGTGTTGAACTGCCATCGCTACACGATTCCGACTGATCTAACCCTCAGGCAGTTCTTGCTGTCCTTCGAGCTTCTTTCCACGAACGAAGCCACGCTGGCTTCCTTGACAAGTACACTGAGCATGAACGAGAAGGGGAAACTTCGCAATTCTCAGGCCATGATCCAACGCTAGAACATCCAGTGTGAGCCCCAGGATCCAGAATGCCGTGTTGTCCAAAGACACGCAGCCAGACGAACACAGTAGACATCCGTAGAACCCTAAAAAGTAAACCCTAAACCCTAAACCCTAAACCCCAAACCCTAAACCCCAAACCCCAAACCCTAAACCCTAAACCCTAGCCCAGCTCACAAACTGCTCAACACCCGGGACATGAGCTCGTGGGCTCATAATATAGCCATGCTAAGCACGGTGCCAGGCTCGCTTGAAGCTGCTTCTCCTTAGCTCTGTGGGTTGAGGGTTTAGGGTTTAGGGCCTTGAATCTCGGAGCCCTTCTTACGGAACGATTGCGCAAAGTCCACGGGAGTTAGGAGGGAGTACGACTGCGAGTATGGAAGACACACTGGAAAAAGGGGACGCGTGATGTGGCATCCGCCACGGGGTAAGAGCATGCTAACTTGCGATGTGTGGGACACCTCTTGACATTTGCGGGCCCTGAGAGCATCGCAGGCATTGCGGAAACACGGAGAGAATCAACACCAGCGGATATGCACACGGCACCTAGACAAGAGCGTTCGAGCCCGTAAGGAAACACCGCGAAGGTCATCGGTGTCGGGGCCGTGCTTGCGTTATGTCCTCAACGTAGCTGTAATCAACGCTTGGGGAAAAAGTGCCCTCTAGATTCCAAGGGGCCATTCTTCCGAACCCTCGCACAAAGGCAAGAGACCATGATGAGGGGACCATGTATACAAAGAGACGCCCGAAAAAGTCGTTGCATGCCGGCAGCTTCGCCACCCATCCCATCTCACAACTCAACAGGCTTGGGAGTGAAGATCAGAAAAGATGATCATACATTCAAGACTGGTAAATGTTTGTTGTGGGAGATATTGTAGTACCAGCCTTGCAAATACATGTTGCAAAGATGTTGAAACTCCTTAACGTGTTCTAGTACATGCCCACATGACAACCCACGACAGTGCATGAAAGTGCACTGCAGGGTATATGCGATTGGGAGTGGGGGGGGCTGGGAAATTCATGAGATCCCAGTCAAGGCCCCAAGACCTCCAGGGGGGTGGTTGAACGAAGGCGCCAGGGTGATGAAGTCAAAGATTGTTGAGTTGATGAACTTAACAAGGCATCGCGCAACATGAACAAAGGGGGCATGGGACTAACAGACGAACTCGAAACGCAACCTGTGCCATATGCATGCGCTGTCAACATAGCTCGAGTCTCTCAATGTCATCAACCCAAAAACGTTCGAAGAGCTTTTAAGATCCCTCAAGGGGCAAGATTGTATTTCAGCTGTATGGGCCACATTTGTTCAGTACTTTAGTACTACTTGAAGGTTCCTGGTACTTACTAACCAATTATAACTGGGCTTACAAACCTACTTATAATTGGGCTAACCCCTATAAGGCCCTTTAGGGGTATTATAAGTTAGTAAGTACCATGCACCTTCAAGTAGGCCCAGTACCCAGCAAGCGCAGCCAAAGTTCCAGGTCCTTGGTCGTGGTTTCCAGGTGCACTTGCTGCTCTGCCAAGAGCGCCTGCACCTTCAGTCTCTCCTGGCATGCTGCATTCATACCAGGACGAGCTATTCTGCCCTGTAATCCCTTAAAAGGCCCTTTTTTAGGGTTCATCATGGGGATTTTAAGGCCGAATAGCCCATCCTGGTAGTTCAGACTATCAGGCAGGTGCTGGTTTTCTTGCGGCAAGCCACTGATCAAGAATGTCAGAGGGCGTTTGCAGAAGTGCCAGGAGCGAGTCTCGTGGCAAGACTCTCAAGTGCGAGCAAGTCCGGATTCGAAAAGCTCCAAGAACAATCGCAGATCACCTCCCAACGCCCCATCAATGAACCCTACACATCCACGATTCTGGCTATTGCTAGTATTTCTGTCTCATTATTACTAGTGCTGCTAGTATGACGATTGTTTCAATGACTACGATGGCTACTATTCAAGTCTCGAAGAACCCAGGCAGAGGCCTCGGGAATCTTCTCGTCAAACGACTTCCTCAAGTCATGAGTCGCTTAGGGTTCAGGGTTTCGAGTTTCGGGTTTAGGGAGCGTATGCAAAGCACACAAACTCTGGCGGTCGGGCGTAGAATCAAAGACCGTGTAAACTACCGCGGTCTTACAATTGGGTCACTGCATGTACCGATGAACCATCCAGAGCCTAAAAGAAACGTAGTATCCGACGTGCCGATAAGGATGGCTAGATGATGGAGCCCTGCATTGGTAAGGGAACGTGAGCAGTCCGTCTATTCTGAGCTTTGAAAAAGACAAGCGTCAGCAGCAGCATGTAAGTCTCCTCCCTCTCGCGTGTCGCCTCACATGGACTCTGAGACATGAACCACCATCTGCGACTTTACAATGACAGGAAACTACACACAAGGGCTGCGGCCAATAGCTGGTGCACACCCATACCCTAAACCGGAAAAACCCACACGAAACCCAATCCGAAAACGGCCCCGCGCCTGCATCTCAGCCGCTTGGCTCCTGCTGTGCGTCTCGGCTGCCTCCTGCACAGCCTTGGCCTCTCAGCGGTCAGGAAGCTAGGGGGGCGTTTCACAGAATAGCGACGAATCGGCAGAGGTCTGCGGCGAGCCAGGTAGTCAAGCTCTGCCTTCCTCGCTGACTATGCTGCATCCTTTCGATAACCTAGTTGGGCCAGAAAAGGTTAACCTTTCAGCTATGGCAGGATTATATATGCCCCAAAAGGTTGAAGGTTACCCCCCCGTAGCTGCCCAAAAAGACTCAACACGACCGGATGACCAGATTTGGGGTGTCGAAGTGCCCTAGCGTCCGTGGCTGAAGCCAAACTCGAATTCTTACCTACATACCTGATGCCACACGCGCAACATCAGTGCAACGTTGTCCTATGCAAGATCTGCGCATGGGGATGGAAAAGGATCTTGGGAACCCTCAAAGGGAACCCTGCCTCGGCGACCGCTGTGTCTAGCTTTGCCTGCAGTCGTTTCTCAACCTGCCAGTACTTTGCCAGTACTTTGCCAGGACACTCGAGGCTGGAGGCAACGGACATCGCTAACGGGAATGCTTGTGAACAGCAAGGCGCAACTGCAGAACAAGGGCTCCATAGATTGTGTAAGCAGTACAGTACATACCAACACCTTTCAAAAATTCGTGAGAACCACCAGTCGGATTCCTGCACCCGGGCATGCTGCAATCTCCCACAGAAGCTACGTAGAAGCTACGACTATTGTCGATCGCCCCGACTCGTGAAACCCTAAACCCCAAACCCCTAAACCCCTAAACCCCTAAACCCCTAAACCCCTAAACCCCTAAACCCCTAAACCCCTAAACCCCTAAACCCCTAAACCCCTAAACCCCTAAACTTAAACCCCTAAACCCCTAAACCCCTAAACCCCTAAACCCCTAAACCCTAAACCCTAAACTCACATTCGATGAACGGCGCCTCTTGCAAGGCCTCATCATGGCGCTGCCGGCCCCCGGCTACCAGCCTGGTAGACTGAACGTGAACGTCTTTTCAAGCTGTTCCACCCACTCAGGTAGACTACGAGGCTCGGCCATTGTTTGATACACTAAAATGCGCCGATTCTTGACTCCCCGGCTTTAGACCAGCATCGAAATTCTCCGGCAATGATACGGTAGAATCGAATCGGGTGCGATTTGCTAGGCTGCCTGTCTACTTAGGCCTCTCGGCGTTGGCTCTCAGATATGACAGAAACCCAGCACATGAAGCACAACTAGAACAACCTCCATATGGTTCTAGTAGGTGGGCAGGTAGGTGTCGACGGTTTGTTACTGTACTCTGCGCGATGAGGGCAGCGTCCAAACTTGAACAAGTACCCATGGTAACAAAAGCCCCTATGAACACTGAACTTTAAACCCTAAACCCTCCAGGGCACTCGTGAAAGGTCGACAAGAGCTTGGTCGCTTCCTTGCGGTTCGGATGCGCAGCTGCCAATTCGGGAACCACAGCGTGTGCCGGGCGCGAAAATCCCGTTTCCTCAAGATAACTGATTGTGATGCCACAACTAAGTACCAGTAGTAGTCTATATTGTTCGGAAATGCAAAAAGCGATAAGACCGGAGGGGGGGGGGGGGGCGGCAAATGCAAGCAAAAGCAAACTTACCGGCGTCACAACCCCGACACGCAGTCCTCAGAGAACTGCTCTTAGGGCTTTTTAACGTCAAAAAAACCCTAAATGTAACGTTAAAAAAACCCATCGCTTTGCAGATGTCCGAGTTGACACCTCTCCCCAACATTGATCCACGTGTGGGAGCCTGGGACTGGAGGCCTCTGGGATAATATGGAGCGCGGTTCCCGAAAAATGGGGGACACCCCTTTGGTGGGGTCCCTACGACTACTTTTGGGGTCTTATATGGCCCACTTTGGGCAGATACCCAGAGGATTATGTAAAAGTCGATCGACAAGTCTGTCTGTACATGTGTTCCTGTCTCTGTGGGATATACACATGCCATTCTACACATGCCGCATGCGCCGCTCAAGTACGTTTTCAGCTGAAACTACTGATGTGCATTGAAGGGCCCAGACCTCGCTTCTTTACAAACAGGGCCAAAGCGCTTGCAGCGAACCCTCCTAGTTCTCCTTGGATAACACCCTGGCCCCACTGTGCTCCTCGTGCCGGCTGGTGGCCTCCGCCTCCAGAGCCTGCGGTCTCAGCACAAAGAAAGCTGTTCTTGTGGTGGCCTCTTGTCCTGCTACCACTATGGCTGCCCTGGTGGGGCTACTCGTGGTGTTGCTACTTCTATCAGCATGGGTGCGACCTTGCAAACTCAAGATCCCCTCCGCTATATCCCCTCCGCAGTCACCGCGCGCCCCGCCTTTGCTAAGTTGTTTTTGAATGAAAAACGGAGATAGGCACGCAAAAGTCCGCTTCGAATCCCCACCTCGTTGTTAGCGGGCAGGGCCCCCCCTAACCCCGACCCCCCCCCCTCCCGCCACGACAGCACGGCTTGGCTTCTGCGACGCGTGCATTCTCGGTTGACATTGGCATGGCGGCCCTCTGCCCGAGCTTTGGCCAGGCCAGTGAGTTGAGGCGGCATCAGCGGTTGAAAACTCGTAAATGTTGCCAGTGTCCCCAGGTTTTAAAAGCGTTTTGTCGTCCTTCCTTCATGCCTACTTGTGCGAACCACGATGTGGTTCTGCTGGAGAAGCACGTGCTGAAGCTTACTGCTTACAGGTGCAAGCGCATCGTCGTCGGCCTTCTCGAGATGCTCGACCCTGCTGGCCAGTGCTTGCCTAGGAGCCCGCAGCTGGCTGTGAAAACAGATCTCCTCTGCACCGCAGAAACTCTAAAACGCTGCTTGATATCAAGGTGCAACTCCCCAGGAGGCACAGACGTCACTCCCGGAACAGCTTCAGATGACCTCACGTACGAGGGCGAGCATATTCTGGAAGCTTGCGGACTCACAAACTGCTTGTCTCGATGCCTTGTCTGTAGACAGTCTTCTGATTTGCTCTGAGCAGTTCTGAGTCAGTCAACTGTCAGACCAGGCCTTTCATTCAGCTGGCGACGGACCTGACAATGGGCAGACGAAGCATGATGCAACCTGTCAACTGCCACGAAGACAAAGAAACGCGCCACATGCGAATCCGGGCGCGTGTACGCCTCAACATCACAGCAAGTGCCCTGCAAGTTCTCAGAAGAAGGCGATGCCTCTGCGCGCACAAGGCCCTCGGTGATGGACGATGATGCTGTCGGGGAGGTCACCTTGGTGCTGCACTGGTATGTGCACTGTTGTCTGTTGTGCGTCAGGTGGCTGGTTCTTTGGAGGTGCTGCGGGGGGGGGGGGGGGGGGGAAGGGGGTGGGCAACCCCGACATGGCAAGGCCTGCCATCTTCACCTTATGCACCTTATGCTGCCATTCGCTCGGAAATTCGGGGTGCCTTATTGGAGTCCTTCTTGTAAGGGAATCCTACGCTCAGCGGTGCCCCAAACCCTAAAAATCGGCCTCGCCCCTTGCTTGGGTCCGGAGTTGGTCGACCAGCCTCGGCTTTCGGAGGCTCAGGGCTGCTCGAGACTTCCTTGTTGCCAGGACTGATGAGGTTGTTAAGTGGGCAGCTTCTCTTACAGGAGTCGTCATGAGAAGATCATAAACAGCCTAATTTATACTGTTGATAAGACAAAGGCGTATATGAACAGTAACTACGCACCAGCTGTCGTTGATTCTCGGCTTGGCCTTCTGGTGGCTTGGTGCATCTGCAAACCGCGAGACCGCGCCTGGAAAGATCCGCGGTGGCGTTGCTGATTTCCAGCTTTTGCAGGTCCAGCTCCTGCCGGATGTTGTCTCCTTGCACATGGAATAAGAAAAAGGCGGGTCCTAGGGTACTACCTCAGATGAATCGAAGGAATCCAAGAATGGACTTGCTGACCCACAAGCTCCCATCGACATGAAGCATTGTAGAAGCGGTCACGCGCCTTGCTTACGATGCCTTAACTTCTAGCAGATTCAGGCATACACAGCTGAACAGATCTGGCGCTCAATCCGCTCAGGACAGCCGATGGGAATGCATTTCAATCCTGGAACCTACCAACAGACTTGCGCTTCAATCCTACATCGTTGCAAGACCGAAAGTGCGTGTGGACCTTGCGAGAGTGAAGTTGGTAAAGGCAAGGGTCGAAAATGGCCGAACTCACTCAGGACTTGCTGCGTCTGGGTTGCGGCGGCGCCTGGGTTTAGGGTTTAGGGTTTAGGGTTTAGGGTGCAGTAAAGCAGCTTGCGGCAAGCTGGAGAAAAAAAGGAAGCCGGGAGGCCCAGGTCAGAAGCAAAGAAGGATGAGCGCGACATTTACGTGGGCTGTGCCACGGGTTTCAAGCAGCCTTTATAGGGTTTATCCGCCGACCCCAACCAGCGCGGGGGCGGCGTCGGTGAAGACCCATCGTTGTCTGCTTCCTCGCCCAGTGCCTCGCTGCCCTTGCTGTCTGCTTCCTCGCCCAGTGCCTCGCTGCCCTTGCTGCCTTCCCCCCCCCCCCCACCCTTCCTGCCCCCCTCGCTGCCTTGCTGTTAGTGCCCAACCCCCTCCCCCCCCCTCCCGCTTAAGGGCTCAAGTGCATGCCCGAGCCCTCCCGCCCTCCCGACTGCCCCCGCGCTCCTTGGCCCCTTGCCTCCACGCGGTTTAGGGTTTAGGGGCTTGTGGTTTCGGGTTTAGTACGCCGAGCACACACTCCCAAATCTCACCGACTTCACTGCACCCGTCTGCTCATCGCCATACCGGTGCGGGCCTACTTCGAGCCGCACTTCCCGCTGCATAGCTCCCAGGCGCGCCTGCAAGGAAACATCCACCCTCTACAATCCTTTAAAAGGCCCTTGTATGTATCCTCATGTAGGGTTGAGGGCCCAAGGCCCTGGACTCTAAATGACTCTAAAAGGGTCAGGGTCAAAAGCCCTAGAATCTCTTAGAACGGCCTTGGCAGAGTTGAGGGTCAGAGAGGCTTGGCAGGTTTCAAGATTCGATTTGCGACTCCATGATCCCGTTCAGGAGATTGAAAGACTGCCGGATGATGAAGGATTCTGGGTGCATATCGAGCCATTGAGCAAAACACAAATTCTCTCTCTTCCTCTCTCTCTCTCTCTCGCTCTCTTTCTCCGCTCTCTCGCTCTCTCTCCTCTCTCTCTCTCTCTCTCTCTCTCTCCCACACGCATAACCCTCCCGAAGGGAGGCTGCCCCCAGGGGCGCGCACGTCCAAGGTTTGTCGGTGTGAGAGTCCTCCCCGTCTCTCTCTCTCTCTCTCTCTGCTCTCTCTCTCCTTCTTACTATGATGATTCTTCGTGTCCTTCTTCTTATTCTTCTTCCTCTTCCTCTTCCTCTTCCTATTCCTCTTCCTCTTCGTCTTATTATTCTTCTTCTTCTTCTTCTTCTTCTTCTTCTTCTTCTTCTTCTTCTTCTTCTTCTTCTTCTTCTTCTTCTTCTTCTTCTTCTTCTTCTTCTTCTTCTTCTTCTTCTTCTTCTTCTTCTTCTTCTTCTTCTTCTTCTTCTTCTTCTTCTTCTTCTTCTTCTTCTTCTCTCTTCCTTGCCTTCATGAGACAACAAACAGTGCATAAGCCGCTTTTACAGTAATCCTCTCTGTTTCTTTCTTTATTTATGTTTCCTGCGCCGGGAAGGGTGTCTGTGTCTGCACGTTGCCTCAACGCAGCTACTGCCATGAAATAGCTTAGGAGATAGCCTCGAGATGGCTCTCCACAGCACGACGCAAAGCCTCGATTCGGTGCGCATCTAAACTTTTAAAGAAGGACCGTAGGTTCATGCCAGCTTCGCTTGAGAGGCCAAGTGCGGGTTTGCATCTACGTCTACATCCTGTTCTTGCACCGGAAACAACAGTTTCATGATTTCACTTGTATGAGTGCTGTTGACCAGGTTATATTCTTAGAAGTAGACATGCTATTGGGAACTAAATAGTAACTTGAAGTGGCAACATAAATCAAAACGAGATTTGCTGTCAGATCATCAAAACAATCTCTGACTCTATCTCATGCATCTACCTAATGCATGGCCGCATGTATCAAGATCAAGAGAAGATTGCAGCCCCGATTGCATTCGAGGATCGTTTGTTTTATACAGTAGGGGCAAATCCGTGAAGGCCGCAGTAAATACGCTAGTGCAAGCAGCGCTCCCTTGCAAACCACGAGGCAGATTCCTCCTTGACAGTGGTATGCCATCTTTGCTCCAGTCCTCGGCATGGACGGAGTCGGTCGACGAGTTCGCTGATTTGACCGTAGACAGACTGCAAAACCCTAAACCCTAAACCCTAAACCCTAAACCCTAAACCCTAAGACCGAACGTGCTGCGCCGGCTATAGAGCAGCGCACTCCGGGCTGCCAGCGCAAGTGCCATGACATGTCTGATCGATGAGCCCCGGGTCGGAGGAACAGTTTTCTGATTAAAACATCGACAAGTAGTACTAACAGTTAATGACCATGGTAAGAATAAAAACAAATATGGTACCAATAGCAACAAAATTTGCAATAATAACACCAAAGGCAAGAGTAACAAAAGCCCATAATCACCCTTGATCGCCAATGATGACAAATGATAACAATAGCCAATCATCACCAAGAAGAAGCAATAACTAGTGCCAGTGCAAATAGCAGCAAGACAACTCGAGTTTAAAAGAAAAGGACCCGTATGAATTTCGCAGGTGCATGACCGCTAAACCCTAAACCCTAAACCCTAAACCCTAAACCCTAAACCCTAAACCCTAAACCCTAAACCCTAAACCCTAAACCCTAAACCCTAAACCCTAAACCCTAAACCCTAAACCCTAAACCCTAAACCCTAAACCCTAAACCCGCCCGCCACCCCACTCTCTTGTCTTTTGGGGTAGGTGGGCGCTGGTCGAGCGCTCAGTGAGACCCTGCGAGGGAGCCCCAGGCGGGCGACCGAGCTGGCCTCCAGGCTGGCTGTATTATATTATATTACCCTAAAATTCAAGCTGCCAGCGCACATGGTTTGGTCCTGCATTGGAGGCCCCCTGGGGACGGCCCCTTGAGACCCCTGGTCCCTCACCCCCGTCCGCTGGGCTGAGGGGACCAGGGGCGGTTTTGTTGGGGCAGGCAGTTCGGCCTGACCCCATTTTAGCGCCAGGCCCTGGCCCTGGCCCTGGCCCTGGCCCTGGCCCTGGTGCTGGTGCTGGCCCTGCCCTGGCCCTGGCCCTGGCCCTGGCGCTGCCGGCCCTGGCCCTGGCCCTGGCCCTGGCCCTAGCCCTGGCCCTGGTCCTGGGGCTGGTTCTGGCCCTGGCCGTGGCCCTGGCCCTGGCCCTAACCCTGACCCTGGCCCTGACCCTGCCTTCCTGCCCTGGCTCCCTGGCCCTGGCCCTGGCCCTGACTGGCCGCTTCGCGCCAACCAAGCCTGGTTGCCTTTGCTGGCCCATAGCCCCTTCGCACCAACCCAAACCTGTCCTCGCACACCGTTTGTGCCTGGTCCACACAGCTTGTAAAGGTCCCCAACCTGACCTGACCACTTACCCCCTTCGCGCCAAGCCAAGCTGTCCGCGCACCAGTTTGTGCCTGGTCCACACCAGCCCTGTTTCTGTGCCTGACTACTTTTGCGCCCTGGCTCTGGCCCTGGCCCTGGCCTCTGGCCGAGTCATCTTACCCCCTGGCGCCAAGCCAAGCTGTCCGCGCACCAGTTTGTCCTGCCTCGCTTCCGTTTGCTGCCTGGTCCAGACCCTGGTTCGGCACCCCACCTTACCCCCTTCGCGCCAAGCCAAGCTATCCGCCACACCAGCCCTGTTTCCGTGGCGCTCTGCCCAACCCAAGCTGTTCACTGTGTGTTCTTCCTGGCTGGAGCCCCTTCGCGCCAACCAAGCCTCGCTGCCTTTGTCTGTTCCTGGCCCATCCCTTCATAGCCCCTTCGCCCCAACCCAAGCTGTCTTCACGTACCCTGCCTCGTTTCCGTCTGCTGCAGCTTTGCGCCTGGTCCACGCACCTTTTGGAAATCCCCAAAAAGGGCGTGAGTGCTGACTCATGTGATGCTTTGTAAAAAAATGAAAGGTCTTAACTCCTTGAGAGTTGAAAGTGGGCGGTCTTGGGGTGGGTAGGTCTGCAGACTACCGCGCGCTCCCAAAGCGCGCTCCCGTTTGGCACGCCCTAAACCCTAAACCCTAAACCCTACCGCTACTGCCCAACATCCTCAGCCAAATCTTCCCCAAGGCTCGGCTCTCGCACTGCTCGCGTAGGCTCTGCGATGTGCGGATGGCCTGTATGACGTATACATAAGTGGTTTAGGGTTTAGGGTTTTTAGGGTTTAGGGTTTAGGGTTTAGGGTTTTTAGGGTTTAGGGTGTAGGGTTTAGGGTTTAGGGTATGTATTATGTACACATATGAATGGTCATACACGTACATGTGTACATTTGTTATATTGCATTATTATTTGATTATATATACATATATGTGTGTGTATGTAAGTGGGGCTGTAACTGAAGGCAACACTGCCGCAAGGCATAAAACCTGTCATGGGCCTGTGGCAAGCGGTTGTGTCAGCGGGGTGGGTGGATAGATGGGTCGGCCTGCTGGGCGTTGCGGCCTAATTAAGGGTGCCTTCTGCCGCTGTCCAGGAGCCTCTGTAAACGTCATCGGCCAGCCTCACTCAACAGCTCGACATCCCTGATTTTGGCAACTTCGTGCAAGCAGCTGTGAACTCACCAAGGCCCACAACAGGCGCCGAAGTGCACAGGCCAGACCGCAATGGGTCCCCTGTAGTGCAGCCCCACCAATCCTGCTTGCAGTCCAGCACCCTTTAGGCCCAGGCCAAGTTGTTTCCAGCGAGGATCCAGGATGGCTGCCATACAGCATCGGTTGAGAGGACTCGTGAGCACGGCAACGCTTTGCCAGCCAGTGGTGGAGACAGGTTGGGCCGAGTCTTGAAAAGAAACGAACCAGAACAATTCAAAGCAAACCTGCTAAACACGCGCACGCTCAAGGTAACTGCCTTTTTGTTCGCCGACTGTTCCTTGTTGCTTTTTGGGGATTTCGCCTGGTTCACGCACATCGCGTCGCCTTCCACGACGAGTAGGCGAAATCCAGCTGACTCCAAGCCCTGAACAAAAAGACGTCAAAAGGGTTTAGGGTTTAGGGTTTAGGCCCTCGTGGCCCCTCTGCTAACTCCACCTGAAGTTCGCCTTTGAAACCTGCTGGCCGCCGGCCTCATCTCGTCTTTTCCTTTCTTCCTCCAAGGCTGCTGGGAAAATGAGCCAACTCATTAAGGCAATGATAGCAAACATAAACACAATAATGGCAGTAATACCAGTAAGAACAACAATAACAACAACAGCAATAGCAGCAATAATAACAAGAATGACATGTGCACTCTTCAGAATGCACCCTAAACCCTTTTTTGAGCACGGACTGAGGAAGCTGCCCTAAACCCTAAACCCTAAACCCTAAACCCTACTAAGCTTTACGTGATGCCTGGAGCAGGGAGTCCAGGTTGGTTCCCAGCTGCTTCCGCGCCTCGGATTCCCTCCTTTGGCAGGTCAGGGTGGGAGTACTATACACCTATGTCACAATGTATACATATAAACATGTTTGTATTTGTGTAGATACACATATATATATATATACATATGTTTATATTTATGTTTATGTTTGTGTTTATGTTTATATTTATATTTATACTTATATTTACATTTATATTTATATTTACATTTATATTTATGTTTATATTTACACACACATATATATATATATATCTTGTACTTGGATATATATATATATACATTTTCCCAAAGAGCCCGATACCACTTTATTCAGGAAGTTACCTTAAATCATGTGAAGGACCCCCATAAAAAATAGCATTGGGCTCTTCGGGTAGCTAACGTCTGATAACAAAATATGTCATGCTATTGCAAGACCACATCTTCAATCCATTCTGTAGCACCTGAATTTTACAACAAACTTGAGCAAATGATCAATGGGATTCAATTGAAGACTCTCAGGAAAAGATTAGCGCGTGTAAAGTCTAATTGGTTCAATGCCTCAGTAAACGTTCTTCCAAAACATCTCGTATGTCTCGAAACACACATGGCTCAAACCGCTAGACGCGCGCAGAGCGCAGTGTAGTGTTTCACAAAACCCAGAGCCTACTTTCTTGTAGGTTACCTAAGAATCCTATAAGAGGCTTTATACCAAGAACCTACAAAGCCAAAGCAATTATTGCAAGCGAAGGGTACGGTGTCCTAGCTTACGTATTTCTCAGGCCGAACGCAAGACAATGAAGGACAGCTGGGACAGACCTGCGCGTCGGTCTCATTTCTTGTTTTGCTGGGTTCATTTCATTATATATGTATGTATATGTCTATATAGTATTATATAGACATAGTAGTATATACGTATACATAGAATATTACTATTTAATGTTATATGTATATAGATATATAGTATTAATGTATATAGTATATAAGTATACATATAAATTCTTGTTATTTTCATGGTTTCTATTACTTGTAAGTGCCTTGATGCACTTATGAAAACCATCCAGCACTCTTGTGTTTTTAGTACTTGCTTGAGATCTTGAGGTCAAGTTCTGCCTGACTTGTTCTAGCAAAGCTATGATTTTTGAGTCCAATCAAAATTGGTGCGTGGCAGGCAATGAATATTCAAGCCAACTCCAAAGAACAAACGAGACTTGATAGATATGAGAGATAGGGCGCCAATCTGTTCATTCTTAGGTCGCATAAACACAGTGCGTCCCAGATTCGGCTGGGAATCAGCTGGTTTCTCGCCGAATCAAGCGCGCACGGATCAATGTTTAATAGTAAGAAGCCAGGAAACCCACACAAACGGTAGGTTCATTAAGCTCATAGGGTTTAGGGTTTAGGGTTTAGGGTTTGGGGTTTGGGGTTTGGGGTTTGGGGTTTGGGGTTTGGGGTTTAGGGTCATGAAAGTGGGGGGGGGGGGGTTGCGTCTATACCTTGTTTCACTCACTCATTCATTCATTCATGCCCTTCATTTGATTTCATATCATTTCGTTCCTTTCCATCATTCATTCGTTCATTCATTTCATTCATGTCCTTCATTCATTCATGCATTCATTGATTTCATTCGATCATTCATTTCATTTCATTCATGTCTTGTTCTTTCATTTTTTGTCCTTTCATTTCGTTTCAGTTCATTTCAATATCCCTTCATTTATGTATCGATATGACTTGCGGCAGGGCTGCAGCACTCCAATGCAGGATCCCGGCTTCGCAACGCCCCGCACGAATCTGTGCACGTGTATGTGCGATTTGACATAAATTGTGATCGTTTTGGGGCTTCTGCTGTGGCATATTCCATGTAGCTTCGGGCGCATTGGCTGAAATTTACATCAACTCCCATGTCCAACCGGAATGGTTGTGGGCTTCGTCCTCATTTCCTGTCGGATCTGGCGCAACTCCTGCAAGAGTGCAGGGCTCTACTGCTGGGGCACTGTGAGGGGCGCAGGGTGTAGGGTGAGCACGTTTGATGCATGATGCCTAAACCCTAAACCCTAAACCCTCAACCCTAGCCCTAAACCTGAAGAGGCGGGTTAGTTGGCCAGAGCAGCTCCGAGAGATGGCAACTCTTGCCCTTGTTCAACGAGATCCAGGGTTGGGGTTTGGGGGTTTAGGGTTTAGGGTTTGCTGTAATAGGGCATAGATGCCGTGAAGGTTAGGATGCAGCAGAGGCTCGAATGCCTCGTCAGGTGCAAAGAGCAGCTCTGGCCCGATTGTGGAGGGCCGTCTGATACTTTTTGTCCCACCCCACGCCGTCCGAGGCGGCAAAACCACCCAAACCTATTCCTTTTCGGGTTTCGGCCTAAACTCATGACAATCGCTTTCTTTCAAAGAAACCTTTCCGTCACCAGCCACTTTCAGCCGAAAGAAAGGGTTTGAGGCCAGGTCCATGCTCGTTTGTAGCACGGGTTTCAGCTGCATCGAAAAGGAAAGGTTTCAGAGGGTTTGAAGCATGGCCAGGCCAGGGGGCCAGGGGCCAGGGGGGGGTTTGGCCGAGCAGGACCACCCTTCTGAAGCTCCCTGGTCCCTGGACACGTTGCGGCGAAGGGTGCGGGTCTTCTGGGCTGGGGCCGTGGGGGTACCCCCCCCCGAAATGGTCAGCGACGCAGGGTCATGACCAGTACTGTTTGGCGGAGAACGTGTACCGACCCGCAATGCTGTGGGAGGCGGGCAAGCGATCTGGGTCGGCTTGCGCCATGGAGGTCGAAGGGCTTAAGCGCCGGCCCCAACGTAGGGGGGCGGCCTAGGCCCTGAGTTTAAGGTTGAGGGTTTTGGGGTCTTAAAGTTTTAGGGGGTTGAGGGGGTTTAGGGGGTTTAGGGGGTTTAGGGGGTTGAGGGGTTTAGGGGGTTTAGGGGGTTTAGGGGTTTAGGGGGTTTTGGGGGGTTTAGGGGTGTTCAGGGGTTTAGGGACTTAGCTGTTTAGGGACTTAGGGGTTTAGGGGTGATGCTAGACCCCAAAAACCCCCCCGCAGTCCTGAACCATATCCGGCACCCCCGCTGGCAAACAGGGGCCGGTCCTAGGCTTCTTTGGCAACACAAACCTAAACCCTAAACCCTAAACCCTAAACCGATCTCTTTCCACGATATCACGCCACACCCCAGCTCTCTTCGGCAACATTTCTCTGATAGGCAAGACTTCTCTGACTTAGTCTTACATTCTTCTACTGGTTCTATCGTTTTATCTTTACAGAGTTCTACTATGCATTGTATTGTAACATCATCCTGCTAAACAGCCGTACATTCATGTAGTCTGGGGGAACTTCGACGGCTACGGCCGAGGCAGTCAGACTCGGTTCAGGCCCGGACCCTATGTATCCCCTAAGAGCTTCGCTACCCTAAACCCTGAACCCCTAAACCCTAAACCCTAAACCCTGAACCCCTAACCCCTAAACCCTAGACCCTAAAGCCTTTAACACACTCCTAAGATGGCCCTTCTCCCTCAGAGGATCTTGACACAGTGTCCGCAAACAGCAAGGGTACATACAACCTTAGGGTTCCAAGGTACCCAGAGAGCCCAATACCCCTTAATTGAGGAGTATACCTTAAATTATAAAGGGATCCTCAATATGATTTAAAGAATATTCCTTACCCTTTTACAACCAGGTATACCTTACCCTAAACCCCCAAACCCTAAACTCCAAACCCTAAACCCTTAATTGAGGGGTATTGGGCTCTTTGGGTACAGTCCCATATAGCCCCATGATACGACAGGCCAAGCCCGGGTCGGACTCACAAAAAGTCCGACGAGCCTTCTTAGGGTCTGGGGTTTAGGGTTTAGGGTTTAGGGTTTATGATGTTAGTATACATGTACATATACATATATACAGTACATGTATATATATATATATGCAAACTACGATGGCGACGATACGATTCTACTAGTATATTCGTACATTCATACGTGATGATATTCTGACATAAGCTTTCTTTCAAGAGACTTCGCCCACCTCGATAACATATATCCCTGACATAAACCCTGAACCCTTAACCCTAAACCCTTTTTGAACCAGGAGCTGGGACCCTAAACCCTAAACCCTAAACCCTAAACCCTAAACCCTATAAACCCTAAACCCTAAACCCTAAAACCCGATTCGATTCTGACTTTACAGGGGAAGAGGTGCTGGCCGTGCGGCATGGAACCTTTCGGGTTCGCGACCGCCTCTTGGAGCAAAGACTTCTTCAAGGTCTCAAGGACCTACAGGCGGTGTTGGGTTTAGGGCTTAGGGTTTAGGGTTTAGGATTTAGGGTTTAGGGTTTAGGGATAATTTCAGGGGATCATGCGCCCGTGTTCGCGAACAGCCTGCGGCGCACTGCTCTGGGCATGTACTTTATTGCGAAGGGCAGAAACGGACTCGGTGCAGTAAAGAATGGTGGGCTTTGCGTTCAATTAAATTCCGAAAAAAAAGGATTCGGAACCCCCGACTCCTCGGTTCCTTTGACCTGAACCCGCCATACGTGCATTTCAAAACATCCAAGTGGCCCAGGTGCTCGCCAATGAGCTGGAGTCACTGCCACCCGTGCCTAAGCCCACTCAAGGTTTCGACTCCCGTTCTTGCCGAGACGATGGGAATGATGGTGTGGATGATGATTGCCACGAAATGGGGAGATGAACGCAAGCACAGTCGTCCCTGCAGACGAGGTACATCTTTCAGCCTTAAGCCCGCAAGATCTTCCCACACACGCACACACGCACACACACACACACACACGCGCGCGCGCGCGCGCGCCCACACACACACACACACACACACACACACACACACACACACACACTTCCTTCGTGGAAAAGCAGCAGGCATTTCGTGGCCCGAGCGGCCCTGGCTGGTGCTGATCATTGCCTGACTGGAGGCCGTCGCCCCCCCTCAGTTGGAAGGTGTGCGAGCTGTACATTATGTAAGTTGACATTGCGTGCCTGCGTCACAGCTGAATGCTGTCTCTCTCTTTCGATTTGAGGCCTCCGAATCATATTACCTCACATTGACTACCTCATTAAAAATCTGGGTGAACTGCACTGCTATGCATTCATGATTTATGGCGCAGCAGGGGACTTTACATATCTGCACACGTGCGCCTCATCTTTGAGACACTTCAGACTGACAGCCCAACATCTCCAAGGCCAGATGACAGATGTGTGTTGTAGACTTTGCACTACAGCCAGCAAGCATCAAATCCAAACGCCCGACGCCTCAACTGGACTTCTTCCAAAAGTCCCTCAACCCTAAACCCTAAACCCTAAACCCTAAACCCTAAAGCAGCAAAGCCACCACCCGGCACGGTGAAGCTCCCCCCATGTGACTCCCTCCTCGCGACCTCTTTGCGTCCCTGGGGGCGAATATCTGTTCTGGCTTTTCTAGGATGGCCCTTAAACCCCTCTGAAAAGGGTTTAGGGTTTAGGGTTTAGGATTTAGGGTTTAGGGTTTAGGGATATGATCCTCTTACACCCAATAAAAGAAATAGAAACAAGGATGGCCCTTAAACCCCTCTGAAAGATATTCCTAAATATTCCTCTTACACCCAATAAGGGAAATAGAAAATATCCCAAGGGCCTACCTAGTTTTTCGTCCTTGCAGAGAGGGAGCGCCTATTTGTGGCACAAGTAGGGCAACAGTTGCGGGCTGAGCAATGCATGTGGCAAGCCTCTGCAAACGAGGACTCAGGGCCGACGACTACAACTAGCATCGACCGACGTCGGTCGGCCTGATAGGCTACAGCTACACATGTTCTGCGTCTTCACATGCTCCAACCGTAAGTGTTCATCTGGTGATGGGTCTTTGCGGAAGTCTGCGTGTCAGAGATACTTTGTAGCTTTTTTTTCAAAATAATTCACTCTGGGGTTCTTCGAACTTCCTTGGGGTGACCACACCAAAAAATATTCGAGGCAGAGATGTTGGGCGGGATTCCTGAGGTTCTCTAAGCATCCTACATGATACCAGTATCATATGATATCTGGGAATTTCATTTTGAAGGCGTAAAGGCTCTTGACGGAAGCCATCATTCTTTGACTGTTCTACTACTGCCACGCATGGTTTGTAAGTTCTTTAGTCTGCTGTAAGTTGTAAAATAAGCTGGGTCATCAAATCCAAACGGTGAACGACGTGAATCCCACCAAGAACAAGAACGGTCCAAACTGGCCGTGGGCCAAACCGAAACGTTCAAAGCCAGCGTGTGATGAAACCTCAACCAACCCTGAGCCCTAAACCCTTTAAGCCCTAAACCCGAAACCCTCAGTGCTCAACTTGAAACTCCGTTCAATAAACGTGCGAGATCCGAAGCCCCGCGCCCCAAACCCACCTTCATCATCGGAGCGCTCATGAGGCGATCTGAGGAGGGTTTTGGGGGTTAGGGGTTTAGGGTTTAGGGTTTAGGGTTTGGGGTTTGGGGTTTAGGGTTTAGGGTTTGGGGTTTAGGGTTTAGGGATTTCTGGAGTTTCTCGGGGTCGAGGTGGTCTGGGTGTGATGGGGCAGGAGTTCTCCAGATAGATAAGCGAAAGCCACGCCGATTGCACGAACCCGTCGAGTCTACGAAAAACGCCTCTGCCCTAAACCCTAAACCCTAAACCCCAAACCCCAAACCCTAAACCCTAAACCCTAAACCCTAGACCCTAAACCCTAAACCCTAAACCCTAAACCCTAAACCCCAAACCCCAAACCCTAAACGGCCGGCACCTGGCCTCACGGTGGTTTGGAGGAGCTTTCTACAACACTGAGCGAGTGGCTCACTGCGGTTGGAGGAGATCTTTGAAAATAGGGGTACCCCTTATATACCCCAAAAATACTATACAATCCCTTTAAAGAAAGCCCCGAAAAGGGTACTCCTATTTTTTCCAAAAACTGCAGCAGTTGCGCCGCAGTCTTACTGCGCTGTGGGCCTCTGGGGCGATTGTCCTGGATTCGATTCAGTTCTGTACCATGTCGACTGGGACCGAGAGAGATGGATGAGGATTTCAGGCTCGGGATGCAGAACGGGTCTCAACCAAGCTGGAATTGGACTAGTGGCCAGTCGCAGGGCTTTCACGTTTACGAGCTTTGCACGCACCCTACCTCTGGATACCCTAGAAGCCGAAGCCCAATACTCCTTAAACAAGGAATAGACCTTAACCTGATTTTACCGGGATCTCAGATTCCTTAAAAGAGGGTTATCGGGCTCTTCGGGTACCTGTCCACAGTAGCTCCATGCGGCCTGTATCCACGCGCGGTGACATGGAAGGCATTGCAGTGCGAATGTCTACCTGCAGGACATTTCACACACATCATCACACATCATACCCAGAATTAGAACTGCATGACAACCGCCCCTGCTGGAAGAAACCAGTCATGGGCAAAGATGCAACGCATACAAGTTACAAGCCACCGTACGACATGGAGGAAACGCACCAAGATTGACATGCTGAAGTTATCGGAACCTTAAGGAAGCTTTTAAGTCACAGCTCTAAACCGGTATTCGGAAACCGGAACATGCGAGGCGCAAAGAATCAGTGGACCTGGGGCAGAAGTAGGTTCGATGATGGCATCATCTTCGTTCGTCCAGCTCCGGCGCGAACTAAACCCTGAACCCTAAACCCTAAACCGGGTTTAGGGTTTGGGCTCCTACTTGGGGAGTAGTGGGGTATTTGGGGAACCTTGGGTTCCATACCCCCTGTAATGCAGCATGCGTGAGACAGACCACATGTCGAAACCCATGGAAAACTTGACGATACAAGGATCTTGCAAGCAAACCCTAAAACCCCCTCCGACAGGCGCAGTATGCAGAGTCGAGGACCGCGCCTGCGGCGAGCGCAACTTGAGTCCCGGATCTTCCTGCACAGGGACAGGTATGAGAGTCAAGGTGTTCAACATAGAATTTCGACTCCCAATGATTCTCCTGCAAAGT
The DNA here is from genome assembly GCA_905221605.1 of Symbiodinium natans. NCBI lineage: Eukaryota > Dinophyceae > Suessiales > Symbiodiniaceae > Symbiodinium > Symbiodinium natans. The sequence continues at coordinate 184,872 of CAJNDS010002439.1, forward strand.
TCGAAGGGCGAACTATTTATTCGCTCAATGACTCAACGTGGGTTGCGGCAACTTGTGCTCAAAACTGCCTCTCCCAAAGGAAAAAGCAAGTTAAACTGGCTCAAAGCATGGCATTGGTGTGAATCTTGTGCCTGAGAAACCGACCGAGAAATAGTCCACACTGGTGTCCCCCCTGTTCCGGAACGTCGCGGCAACCCAAAAAGCACCTCTTGCCCAAGTGCTATTTTAGACCCGCCCCTTCCGAACGCAACTTCAAGGCATCATACTCGGCCAGAGCAGGGACTTGATGAAGACAAAAGGCTTGCCTCGACAACAGCACCCAATCGGGAACTGTTTCGGGCACCTGCGCGCAGCAGGCAATTGCAAACACATTCTGCCTGACCTAAGTGCCAGACTGCGAAAACACAGAAACGCACAGAGTAGGTTTCGGTGGTTTGAGAAGCTGACACTGGGAATAGTCCTTCATGGCGTGTCTGGTCATGTCTGGTCAAGCTCGGTTTGGGCCTGGACGGAGGTCGGGGCTTCGTGAGCCAGCGATGGAATGGCGCTGTGGTCCCAGCCCATCTGCCGACACGGGGCGCGCCTCCGAACAAAACACTTGGAGGGCTATCGAAGGCTTGAGAATGCCTAGTCATGTACTTGGGCCTGCATGTCCAACTAGCCTTTTTCGTGGTCAGCAAGTGCGTGTGCGTAATTACATGGGTTTGTGTGTGTGTGTGAGGATGTGTGTGAGGTGCGTATGGAGCGTGCGCGTGCATGAATGCGTCCGTGCATACGCGCGCACGTGCGTGCGCACGTGCGTGGGTGGCTGGCTGTCTAGGTGGGTGGGTGGGTGGGTGCGTGGGAGCGTGGGCATGCGGGCGTGGGTGCGTGGGTGCGTGAGTCTGTCTGTCTCTGTCTCTGTCTCTGTCTGTGTCTGTGTCTCTGTCTGTGTCTCTGTCTGTGTCTCTGTCTCTCTGTGTCTCTGTGTCTCTGTGTCTCTGTGTCTCTGTGTCTCTGTGTCTCTGTGTCTCTGTGTCTCTGAGTCTCTGTGTCTCTGTGTCTCTGTGTCTCTGTGTCTCTGTGTCTCGGTGTCTCTGTGTCTTTGTGTCTCTGTGTCTCTGTGTCTCTGTGTCTCTGTGTCGCTGTGTCTCTGTGTCTCTGTGTCTCTGTGTCTCTGTGTCTCTGTGTCTCTGTGTCTCTTTGTCTCTGTCTCTCGGTCTCTCTGTCTCTCTGTCTCTCTGTCTCTCCGTCTCTCTGTCTCTCTGTCTCTCTGTCTCTCTGTTTCTCTGTCTCTCTGTCTCTCTGTCTCTCTGTCTCTCTGTCTCTCTGTCTGTCTGTGTCTCTGTCTGTCTGTCTGTGTCTCTGTGTCTGTGTCTCTCCTCTGTGCGTGCGTGCGTGCGTGCGTGCGTGCGTGCGTGCGTGCGTGCGTGCGTGCGTGCGTGCGTGCGTGCGTGCGTGCGTGCGTGCGTGCGTGCGTGCGTGCGTGCGTGCGTGCGTGCGTGCGTGCGTGCGTGCGTGCGTGCGTGTGTGTGTGTGTGTGTGTCTGTGTGTGTGTGTGTGCCTCTGTGTGTCTCTGTGTGTCTCTCTGTGTCTCTGTGTGTCTCTGTCTGTGCGTGCGTGCGTGCGTGCGTGCGTGCGTGGGTGGGTGGGTGGGTGTGTGTGTGTGTGTGTGTGTGTGTGGGTGGGTGGGTGTGTGCGTCTGTGCGTCTGTGCGTCTGTTCGTCTGTGCATTTGTTCGTCTGTGCGTCTGTTCGTCTGTGCATTTGTTCGTCTGTGCGTCTGCGAGTCTGCGCGTCTGTGGGTCTGGGTACCTGTGTGCCTGTGTGCCTGTGTGTGTCTCTGTGTGTCTGTGTGTGTGTGTGTGTGTGTGTGTGTGTGTGTGTGTGTGTGTGTGTC
>CAJNDS010002439.1:186849-253137 GCA_905221605.1 Symbiodinium natans
GTTGTGGTGTGGTGGTGGTGGTGGGTGTGTGTGTGTGTGGTGTGTGTGTGTGGTGTGGTGTGTGTGTGTGTGTGTGTGGTGTGTGTGTGTGTGTTTGTGTGTGTGTGTGTGTGTGTGTGGGGTGTGTGTGTGTGTGTGTGTGTGTCTGTGTGTCTCGGGTGAAGGGGTCGGTCTTCGTGCGTGACCTTGCCATCACGTCAAATTGACATGCGTGACATGCAGCTCAACTTGGTTGCACGTGGCCTGCACCGGCGTCATCGACGCGCTTGCTGTCAACGGCACAGTGTGCCTCGAAGACTTTTTCTCACTCCAGGACGAGCTGGGTACAACCGACGTTAGGCATGAAAACCGTACACCAGCAATACCAATCACAGTGCCTCTTGCATCACATCGACCTCCGCGATCCAACTGCTGAAGGGCAAAGTCTAAGAGTCTAAGGCTAGACCGTTAAATCTCGCCTACTTACTTCCTCAATACTTCCAAAATGGCCGGCGAATGTGCCACTTTCAGCTCGCTCAACCTTGACCTCCAGCACCCCCCGGGCCCCCTAAAACGCAGATGCAATACTCACGGGCGGATGCCATCTGGATGGCGTCCATGGAGCTGCGGCCAGACGGGTGCCCCATCTGGCCGGGACCTGCAGATAACTCTGCATGGCGTGCAAAGAATGCAGGCGCCGGTTCAACCTATGGGTCTTTAGTACGGTCCCCTACCCTTGCTGACAAGGATCCGAAATGTGGGCCCTCTTTACATATGGTGTATATAAGCGTTATATAACAAGGGACTCAAATTAAGGGCCCATACTTGGAACCGTTGAGTGTCGGGGTTCCAGGACGACTAAGTCGGGGCAAGCCATATAGGCTCTCACTGAGGGCCACAGCCAAAGTTAATTTCTGCTGTACATCTCCTCCACATACCCGCACTCGGCACTCACATCGAGGTACTCCAGAGACTATGTAAAACATCCCAATGCCAATCAACACTTCCTTCACATATCGCCACACGCATATCCATGATCTATTCATGCGAAAGCTTCCCTGAAGGATTTGGGGGGTTTACGAAATAAGGGACCCTAATATAGTCCCCAAATAGTAAAAAAGGACCCCAACAAGGTACCCCGAATTTCGGAAACTCCCATTTCTGAACGTGACAGCCTGCGCTCGGACGGTTAGGCGACACAGCTCGTGTTGGTGGTGCCGAGGCGGTATGGTGCTGGCGCTGCATGCCCACGGACCTGTTCGCAAAGGCAGCTTCTTGATACGGGGGTTTAGGAAAATCGGGGACCCCGAACATAGACCCCAAATAGTAGGATTCCCTGTTTCAAGGACCCCAATAAGGCACCCCTAATATTGTAATCCCCATACTTATTGCAAAAGCCGATCCCTACATGGAGGTTAGAGGGCCAGCGACTCGCTTCCGTTCCTGAGGCTACAGAGAGGTTAGCACATGCTGCCGTGTGGACGAGGAGAAGAAGGAAGGCACCGATCACCTAATAAGGCGCGTAATTCGGACGTGCATTTGCACAAATTCAGCAACAAGCACACGCACAACGCAACCAACGCACACACACACACACACACGTGATCACACGAGTATAGGTATGTATAATATATATATGTATACCTACACACTTACACACAACCCAAACATGTCTGTCGAAGCGCAACAGAAAACTCAAACCCATCCCACCGCCCTGAGACAACAAGCTGAGTGCCTTTCTCCTCGAAACTGGGAGCGAAGCTGCCGGTCCAGAATCTTCGTTTGATTTATGAGATCACCCCCCCCCCCCCCCCCCCCCCGCCATCGCACTTGCGCAATCTGCCTATTGGCTCTTAAATCTGTCCCGCACTCCGACCCGGAAGTTTCGCCCCCTCCCATGCCGTCAGACGATGTCAATGGGGAAAGGAAGCCAGCAGTTACGATGGTGGCCCCTGAAGGGTGTCATGCTTGCACCACGTATGAAGCAGAAGACCGCTCTCGAGGTGAACATTGCGAAAGGTTTCGATGTACACAACCCCGAGCAAGGTCAATCCAGAGAAGGCGAAAGGAGGTCTGAGGCGAAAGCTTTGCAAATCACACCCAAAGAAGTTTAGGGACAGTCTTCGTGACTGATACTGTAGGGAGGCTGGGTGTGGAGGTTCCTCTTGACAATGGGCCTCAACAGTACCTTCGGCACCTAACGTGATTTCAATAAATTCGTGCGAGCTGGCACGGCTCGCAAGTTCGCCGAGTTCTTTGGCGCGCCTGCGCAACACACGCAACGCATGCGACATGACGGCGCCCACACACACACACACACACACACACACACACACACACACACACCCCTGAGCCATAAACAACATCGTGAGTATCAGTGGGGTAAGTCAACTAGGCTGAGTTGTTCCAGCATCTTCATCAACGTCTGCATGCCTCGGTTGCTAGATTAGTCCAGGCTTCCCTCTCTGGTACCCAGCTTCGTTGGACAGGGTTAGTACCAGAGAGCCGTGTCGCACTGCATCTCTTCACACACACACACACATAAAACTCCAATGACACATGAGCACACATGTCTTACGCAGTTTGGATAGGTAAGCCAGACCAGCACAGGGTTTCCCCGAAAATTCCCATATGCCTTGCGCCACCTGGTACCATAGCGCGCTGGTAGGGGCAGGATGCTTGGACAACCACAGGCCTCGGTGACACATCGCAGCTGGATGTTTAGGGTTTGGGGTTTAGGGTTTAGGGTTTAGGGTTCATAGCAGTGTCCAAACCCAAGATGTGGCCACCATGTGTCGAGGGGGGAGGGGCTGTTTTGAAGCTGTTAAAGTGTTGGGCTTTGGCCAGAGTTGCGGCTGGGGCACTTCCCTGCCATCGCAGGCCGGGCCGGCGTGCCAGCCATGGGGTTCATGGCGCCAAGGTTTCTAACACCGGCTGACTGAAGTGTGCAGCACGCGCCTCCTATCTTGGCGCCCCACATGGCACTGCAGCGTTGGGGCTTTCACGACTTGAGTAGAGGTCTACCAACCGAAGCCTCCTATTGCGGAGCCTACCATGGCCGCTCTGGGGCTGAAGTGCAATAACTGCTCGTGGCCGAGTGCAAGAGCTTGCATGCACGGCAACGTCAACATTGTGGTGCCATGCAGAGGGATTTGGATGGCAGGGTTTCCAGAGAGCCCAATACCCCTTAACTAAGGAATATTATGTATACCCAGACTTATATCGGGATCCTTCCGATTCAAGGTATGTTCCGGGGTAGTGGGCTCAGCTGCAACAGACCCTGTCTGCCTTTCTCAGGCTAGTGGCTAGTGGCTGGTATCTGGCGATGGGCGCATAAAGGCCTAACTGATTCAGGTTAGCAGCTCCCAACCCTCCAAGCCCAAAGAGCCCAATACCCCTTAATTAAGGAATATTCCTTAAACCATACTAAGGATCCCTCTAAAATTTAAGGTATATTCCTTAATTAAGGAGTATTGGGCTCTCTGGGAGATGCACAGCTGCATCTACATCCGCTAGCTGCCCGGACAGGCTTTTGGTTCATGCGAGTGTGAGAGGCGAGCGGCACCGCTGCCGCGCCGAAACGAGCAGCAGCGAGCTACCATTCCAGAGGGTGCTGTGGAGACCGGCTACAGAGCTGCATCCGAAAACGACTGCTGAACCGACACTCTGGCCCCACTTAGCTAGGCATTCCAAGCAGCACCTGCTCTCTGCTGCGAGGGCAAACAGCTGCAAGCGCTGTGCAGAATACGTTCATTTCCACAGCATTGGGCGGAAAGAATTGCGCAACTGGGTCTGGGGGGGGCGGTGGGCCCAAATGTACAGAGAACGAGAAGAGGCCGTGTTTTATCAAAGTGTTGGGGCACGGGGCGGCCTAAGTGGAAATGCCCCTGAGCGGCCTGAATGTGATAACCTCCTGAGGCACAGTCTTCGTGCTGCCCTCACACTAGCGGAGATCAGATGCAAAAGACAACAAAGAAAGCATGACCTGGGATGTTCCCCCTTGTACTAACAGTCCTCAATGGGGATTATGGTGCCCTGACCTTATAGGGTTCTTAAGGGAGGAGGTTCAAGGAGTGTACGTAACCCAAGGTTCCCTCATACTCCCTACTACTCCCTGGGGCCAACCCTATAATCTTCTCGGGCAAGTTTCTGGTTCATGATCTCATCATGCACATATTGATGCCACATCTGGCGCGACAGAATACAACGGCCATCCTGCTCAGCAAGACCTCTTCTCATCACCAAGGAATTCATGCATCGAAGCAATGCATGATGGCAACCTACAGTGGAATCCAACGGCACAACTGCAAGAAATCTTCTAAACCCGTCAGAGATCAGGATGCTGGGAAGGCTTGACCTCTATGTTCCAAACACGGGAGACCCAGCCGAAGGGCCGCAAAACATCCCCGTTCCCCCCACCCCGCCGACCCCGCCCCATGCAACCAAAATGCGTCGTCTCCGCAAAAAACATCGCCCCCAATCCTCTCGGAGCCTCATGCTGAGAAGCTCGGATGCCTTGATTGGGAGACAGAAGTGGCCAAAGGCCCTTCAAACCCCTCCCGGGTCAGGCGTTGAGAGCAGCAGCTTCGTCGAGTAGGGATGAGCAGGGTTTAGGGAGTTTAGGAAGTTCAGGGTTTCGGGTTTAGGGTTCAAGGATGCTTAAGGCTTAAGGTTTAGGCAGCACTCCATCGAATTTCCAGGACTTTGATCTGCCTGTGGTTGCGATTCTGAGGTCTGCATACCCTAAACCCTCAACCCTAAACCCCCACTCCTCCTCCACCCCCACGACCTGGAGTTGCGTTGCTTTGCTCGTTAGAAGTCTTCGCGCTCAATCCCCAAAAACCCGGCAACCTCAGGGCAACCACCTTTCATTGCCATGTCACGTCATAGAGGGCATAGAGAGGGTTTTGGAAGTCTGCGCAGCTGTGGCTTTTTCCCGAAGTGGCAGCACATGTCCTCGGACGAGCATCTAGGAACGAGGAGTTTGTGTGAGACGCCCTTGCTTCGCAGAGTCGAATCTTGCCTGGGTCCAAACCCAACTCAGGGCCTGACGGGCCCCCACGTGCTTATTCCGTGCTTAGGGTTTAGGGTTTAGGGTTTAGGGTTTAGGGTTTAGGGTTTAGGGTTCATGTCTCGGAAGATCCCATTCAAAGCCAAGAGGCCGCTTCGAGGTGAACGGGCAACTGCCAGAGCCCCAGCCGTAGCTGGCCGACCGAGTGGTGGCACCTTCGGGTCCGTGGCCGGTTTAGGGTTTAGGGTTTAGGGTTTAGGGTTTAGGGTTTAGGGTTTAGGGTTTAGGGTTTAGGGTTTAGGGTTTAGGGTTTAGGGTTTAGGGTGCGCGCGCCGGGCATACCATCACTGCAGCCATGCCTGCAAACACCATGCGCCTATCGGAATCCCGTTCACCGTGTCAGCCCAAGGACAGTCTCATATTTTCTGGTTTTACGGCACCGGCGAGAACTTGGCATTGGTTGCATGCGGGCGCCTGCTGGAGATTCATGCCAGCGTACGGAGAAGAAACCGGATCCTGAGCACACGACGGTACTGTCACGAAGGCTTCGACTCTCACACTCGTGCAGGGCAGATGTGCGCGTTGAGTTATTGCGTATCAAAGTTGCACCCCGCATTCTGCTTCTCCATTCCTGCCATGGCTCCGTGCCGCCCGAGACAGCAGGGCTGCCCTGCTTCACACCAGCAGGGCTGCCATGCACCATGCCTGCATGCTCCTGGCGTTGCTACTTGGTGTCCTGCTGTTGCTCTGCTCAGAACTGTTAATTGAAATGCTGGCCAACCGCCTTCAGAAAGTGGCTTCCGCATTGCCTGGATGTCAAACTGTTATCAACCAAAACCTCGCGCTTGCGCGCTTGCGTGCTTAGCTTGCTTAGCTTGCGTGCGCGCGCGTGTCGGCTATGCGATTCAATCCTTTGGCAAACGCCCCGTCGTGGAGGGCTTCGTGCGACCCATGTCTTGGACACGCCGCTTGTTAGCTGCAGTATGTTACACTTGTATTTGCGGCGTTCGCTGAGAAGGAGCCAGAGGAATCACATACAGCAACACTAGGAACATCCTTGTCCAACCTAAACCCTAAACCCTAAACCCTAAACCCTACCCATACTTGTATAGAAATACAAAACAAACAAGCGCTCAGTACCGTCCTTTCTGAAACCCTAAACCCTAAACCCTGAACCCTGAAAACCCTAAGCCCCAAACCCACTAGGTCCTCGGTGAGATCGCGAAGGGCCTCCATACACCGTTGGTCGCCCTGCTCGCGCGCCACGCACTCCGCCTTGAGGGCATTCTGGAGCTCCTCCACCTCGTTTGGGTAGTTCTTTAGACTTCGCTAACCCTAAACCCTAAACCCTAAAGGCCCTAAACCCTAAACCCTATAAACCTTAAACCCAAGAGACTTCTTTCAGCTTCCAGTCTTCGGGCTCGATGATGGGGCCATGCCATGCGACATATGCACGCGCCACAGCAGTGCATCTCCAAGAAGTTACACGATTACTAACCATCCCAGAGAGCCCAATCCCCCTTAATTAAGGAATCTACCTTAAATCATCAAGGGATCCTTAATATGATTTAAGGAATATTCCTTATTTAAGTGGTATTGGGCTCTTTGGGATATTATTACCCTACATGTACGGCTCCGTGGGAACCCAAAGAAAATGAAACCCTGACTTTCGGAAGCCCCCGGGATCTCCCGTTTGAGCTAAGGCTGCCGCGCCGAGAACGGACGTGCCGACCACCTGCAGCAAGGCTCGCGGCTAGGATTGAACCATCGTTTCTCGCGCTTAGCACTTGCGCTGCACTGATCGTGTAAAGATTTCTGCAAACACTCTCTGCAACAGCCGGCTCCGCGTTCAACGGTCAGGGTTGAGAGTCTTAAGCTTTTCAGCACACCCGCCTGCTCTCGCAAGCGATCGAGGCTGGAGCGAACACCTGGTCAAGCCATTCAACCCTAAACCCTAAACCCTAACCCTAAACACTAGGCATCTCCACGTTCCGAAAAGCTTTGGGAAGACAACTTTGGACTGTGCACCGCCCCAAACATCTGCGGCCGGCCTTGGACGTCTTCTTTCCGTGTGGCAGACTCCACCCGCAGTTCTCCTCTTAGTTGATCCTCAGTGCACGGGACGTGATGTGGGGGGTTATGAACATAAGGGACCCCTAGTATAGTCCACGAGTAGTAGGACTCCCTTATAATAAGCACCCGAACAAGGCACCCCTTTAACTTCGGAAACCCCCATGTAGCGGGAGGCTTGTGAACCACACTACGCAGCTCCTCCTATCCCTGCCGAGAAGCCAGATCTTTCCAAAGCTCTTCCCGCGCCTTTACCTGCCGCATGGCAGCATTTGTTGGTGGATGGTTCTAACCCTAAACCCTAAACCCTAAACCCCATAACCCAGCATCTGGGGTGGCGAACAGAACATGGTTCTGCCACCTCGGGCCTGCGCAACCGCACCAAATTCACACGCACGTCGCAACATATACAGAGTCTTGCAAAACTATTATCACCCCCTCCTTGTCTTGCTTACAGTACCTGGCTTGATCAAACGAAATGATGTACGTGCAGCACTTACTTCTCAAATTATCTGAAATGCCTGGCTTGCCCTGCTTTCTCAGCTTTGTTGCGTCACTGACGACGTTATTTGCATACATAATGTTCATTCTTCTTGTGTGTGGGTTCGCACTTCTACCGCGATTTGTGCGCCGCCTGTCCTAGAGCATCTGGAAGACGCATGTACAACGGCTCGGCAAGGAGAGGTGTGGCCAAAGGGTCGGAACAAGGTTCCGGAAGCAGCTTTACTTTTGTGCGTGACGAGCCTTCTTTCTTAGCAACTTGTCCACTTACCTTCTTCATGTGCCTTGCTGGCATGTCTTGCGTGCTACAAGGGGCTAGGATAACTCACATCTTTGCGTGTGAAGTCACATCTCCCCAGTGTCACGCGGCTGCGAGCGAGTCACATAACCCTGCGTAAAGTCGCATCACAGAGACATGTGTTGAAGCCTTTCCCCCAATGTGCACGACACACACGCAAAATATGCACTTGTCACCGCACGCCTGGGAGGGGAGCACATGTTTGTCAGCGTGAATGAGATTTTTGCTTGGGGTGCAAGTGGGTTCTGACCAATCTTGGAATTCGCGAATCCCCAGTGTGCACGCGCCCGAGATACGACTTTACTCAAGAGGATGCGACTTAACCTACCCGCTTGTACTCGTAACCTTGCGATCCCGCTTACCATAATATCTTGCCGCATCCCTCGCTGAACTTGAAGCGTGCCTAACTTTAGCTACTAAACTAATTCCAACCTTCTTCGGTAGAGTGGCGTGCTCTTTCTGTCCCATACTTGGTTCGGTCTACTCCATCGCCAGCTTGGTCAGCTCCCCACCGTACTTTGTGACAACGCTGACAGTAGCGACACTGCCACTAGGAAGCAAGACTTGACTTGAGCCTTCCCTATTCGACCTAGCTCAAGCCACTGACATGCCTCAAGGCCAGCATCGCCACGGGCAGGGCCCTTGGATATCCCAAACCTTCCCTGTGAAGTCATGTAAAGTACTGACGATGGATGGAGCCTTGCCTGATTCAAGCACAGGCTGACTGTGGCGATTTCAAGTTGCCATCTTTCTACAAAGGGTTACGAAGGCACAGACCAAAAGCTGCACAGAAAGAATTGGCTGCGCATCCTCCCTTTTGGCATCTAGACTATCTACCCCCTCCATGAAGTCGAGGAGCCATGGCATTCAGGCGCACGAGTGCTTCCTCCAACCGCTCGCGCCCAGTTCGCGCCACTTCCTGGCTTCACACTGGGATGAGGACTCTGGGTCCGCCACCAAGCACTCCTGATTCTGCTACCCATGAACACCATGGCAATATATTAGGGGGGTACAGGGGATCTGATATTTGGGGGGAGGTGCTACCCTAAAGGGGGCTAGGACTGGGATGGGGCTGGCCTTTTGCCTTAACCTGGCCCCCCTCTCCTCTAGCCCCTGGCGCCTGCCCCCTGGCTCCCCACCCCTGGTCTGGCCCTGCCTTAAAACGCTTAAACCTTGTCCCTGGCGGAAAGTGGCCATTGGTGACGGAAAGGTTTTTTTTGAAAGTAAGCGATTGTCATGTGTTTAGGCCTAAACCCTAAAAGGAATAGGTTTGGGTGGTTTTGCCGCCTCGGCCGGCGTGGGGTGGGAGAAAAGTATTAGATGGCCCTCCACAATCGGGCCAGAGCTGCTCTTCGCACCTGACGAGGCATTCGAGCCTCTGCTGCATCCTGACCTTCACAGCATCTACGCCCTATTGCAGCAAACCCTAAACCCTAAACCCTAAACCCTAAACCCTCAGGGCCTGAAGCTCCTCGCGCAGCTCCAGCACGTCCTGCCGGGTCGTCATCATCTCCTCTCGACCGACATCACGCCCCAAAATCGCCATGATGCGTTCTCATGCTGGATGAAAGATTATCTCTTGATTAGATTATATGTTTTTTGTACTGCAAATATATATATATATATATATATTATTTATTTTTTATTTACATATTTATTTATTGGTTTATTTACTTACTTATATTGTTTTATTTTATCTTGTATTACCTTATATTGAATTTCATCTTTATAATCTTGAATACATTATATACATCTGTATGTACCAGGGAGCATTTTATAAGGTGAAACTTTATATTGTACCATATACTATGTATTATATAATATATGTTCTGCATGTGTATATATATAAAATCTCATAGAATATTATACTTTATTTTATTCTATTCTATTCTATCATATAATATGATATGATATGATATTATATTATATATTTTGTAGATTTAGATTCTCTCACACACCAACAAGATGGACGGCTCTGGTGTTTGCCTGCCATGTTGCAGGATATCCAGGATAGCTGAAAGCATGAGACCAAGTTGCAAGAGAATGGGTGCCCGCGGCTTGGGGGGTGGGGTGTGCGCAATGCATCCTTCGTGTTCTTCTCCGCAAACGCTGCCGCTGTGGATTCCTGGGCACGACTTCGTGTGCGACATCTACCGGATCAGACGATGAACCGAGTCCTGAACCCAAAACATGCATACAAAACCCTGCAGTTGGCTGCGTAGCACCGCAAAGAAGCACGACCTACAGTATCACCCAGCCTCTAGGCGCCAAAAGGCTCCCCGCCCAGAACGAAATAAGCTTTAAATTCGACAATGACATTCGTGGATGAACTGGCTGCTGCCCTGGCGTCTAGGCTGCGTTGCAGATCTTTCTCCTCGGGCAAGCAGGAGCCGTTGGCCACGTGAGGTTATTTTGGACGTCCGGATCAGGAGAAATATGGCACCCCTTTTCAGACCGCAGCTCTCACTCCCGAAGCCGTGTCGGGAAGTGCTCTAACGATCAGTGCCCAGATGCATGTCGTCGTAGCGATTCTCCAACCTAGAAGGGCAGGATCATGAAGTGCGCAAACTTGCCTGACCGAAACTGTTACGAATGTCAGCCCCAGCAACCACCGGCATAGAAGACTATATCCTCCCTTGACATCCTGCACAAAAAACTGCCCCAAAAACACACATGACCAGGATTGCAAGCAGGCGTCGCCGCCAAGCTGATCTTCCAAGGACTTCCTCGCCGGCCGTGTGAGAATCAACAAGGAACAGGGAACCAACCACCAACCCCAACCGGCCCACAAAATCAGCATGAGCACGCACAAGGTACTGCAGATCTGGACTCGACCTGCAGGCAACTTCGCATGTAACGCTGACCCATTGTGCCACCAAGCTGCAGGATCGCCATGCAGCTCTCCTCACGCTCCTTGACGCGGGTGCGCATCTCTTGGGGCCCCAAGAAGCTCTGCAACGAAGGCATTCTGCTATGGTGATCTATGGAATCTATGGTGTGTATTTGCTGCCGCGGCGCCTTGGACTCTTTGGCAAGCAATGTCCTTCGCTGAGTTACCTCCTCACGCACCTGCACGCAGGAGGGTTTCGCAGGGCGGCACAGGGCTGCCACGCACATGAGCAACACCACCAGGCTTCTCTGAAATCTGTTCTGTTGCCGGTTGAACCAGCGTTCTATGCCAGCCAGTGCAATGGGGACAAAAGGTGGTTCACGTGCAGCAATGTCCGTTGGCTCCAAGAGCCAGATATGTGCCCAGGGATTGGTCAGTTTATGAGACAAGCTGCACTGCCTTGTACTATGCTGTACCTGAAGTTTTGAGCAGTTCCCTACGTCGGACCGCACTGTTCTGTAGAAGCTAGTGTGCTATTCCCGTCGTGCGATCTTTCAGCCAAAAGGAGTGCCTTCCCCAACTTAGGGACGTTGACAATCCCAAAGTTCTTCAAAAACGGTCCCGTTCGTGCCTCTGCCGACAGCTGCTCCAACTTCCCCTCGAAGCCACACAGCCATGCGTGGATTGTACTGATCGCGATTGCGATTTGGGGCTTTTCAGACTCTCCGACTTTCAGCTCCAAAACACTGGCAAGAGACCTTACACCCTTAGAGCCTCAGGTAGTGTTGAACACCCTGCATAGTGCTGTGGCTCTACGCGCTCTAGGATTCTAGTCGCGCACAGCTCATGGTCTGATGCGGAAGCTTCACACCCACAGCCTGAATACGCTGCTCCAGCTCCGAGAGGACGCCTTCCTGCGTCATGTTCCCAGCACAAGCTATAGGTGGGTGCCGTCCAGGTTGGAAAGCATGCAGAAAGAGCCTCTTAATCGTCGGATCGCTCCACCTGGTTAAACCACCTGGCACCCCGCACAATCTTGCTGAAGATGAACAAAGTTGGAGCAAGGAGGCAGAGCAGTCCTGGTGTTGGCGGGCTTCGGTCGAGATCCTTGTTCGCACGTGAGTCCAAAAACAGGCCGAACTGGACTGAGGCGCTTGAATTTGGGGAAGAAGAAGGTTCACAGGGCATCGCGATGAGCCTTGTGCAATTTTCTGGCTGTGTTTTAGTCCGGCACTTGACGGCAAAGCGACACGAAAAACACCATGAAAGAAGGCGCAGCCGGTGCTGGAGGTGAAGCCCAGAAACTCTTGGAACATGTTGATCATCTTGCTGTTCTCCTTGGTGGCCGCCACCAGTTGGAACTCACTGCTCACCGCAAGATCACCTAAGAGTCCGGAAAACAACATAGCTGCCACCAAGCTTCTTCCTGTCGACCGGCCGACTCGTTCTCCAGGGACCTGCCGGGTTGCCATTGTGATGCTAGAACGAGAAGAAGTCAGTGAGAGCCAGGCTGAGACTCTGTGCTGGCACTGGACATCTGCAGCCGGACTTCATACTCAAGGACTGTCAGTACGCTCAGGACCCAACGGCGCAACGAAGCACAAAAAAAAAAACACCGCAAATGCAGCTGTCTACAAGGATCTTAACTGCATGCCGCTGCACTTCTCCAGACGGTCCAGCCGACTTGACAGCGCTTGCCTGATGGGGCTTGGAAGCACAGCTTCTTTCATGCGAGAGCACCACAGAATTCTGAGCACGTCACACGGACAATCAAAATCGCCCTGTCGACTCTACGGTGCCCTATGGACTCAACGTCCACCACCTCAAGAACTCCGGAGAGCAAAGGCAAGTCCTTCTCAAGTTCTCACGGGACACAAAAGGCTCTCTCACGCCCCTTAAGTGTCTCTACCCGGTAGTACGATTGTTTTCAGACACTCGTGAAGACTTTGGGCAGCTCTCTTGGTCAAGCGGCATTTCCAGAGCTGTTGGGCCAGCGCAGCTGGACGGCTCGGATGGCCTTGCAGAGTCCCATTCCGGTGTGTGTAGAGTGCAGAGGCTGCCACCCTGGTGGCATGTGAGCAGGATGATCGCGCTCTCCAGCTTCCACGAGGCAGGAGAAGACGGAGAAGTACAGTAGAGTCGTAGAGGCAAACGTCAAGAACAAGCGACCCACTCATCATCTTCTGCTGCAAAACAGGGGTAAAGGGGATTAGGGTTTAGAGTCTAGGGATGTTTTGCCCAGCCCGATGCCTCTCCGACAGTTGTCGCCGGACCTCAGTCGTAAGGTGCATACTCGAACTCAGCACCCTCGCGATTCAGATCGGACCTCCTTCGTGCCACTGCAAGACTGAGGGGGGAGTTGGGGTAGAAATCCGATTTCCCTGGCTTGATACCCTAAACCCTAAACCCTAAACCCTACACCCTAAACCCTAAACCCTAAACCCTAAACCCGAAACCCTAAACCCTAAACCCTAAACCTTCGGAGGGGAAACCTCAGCAGATTTGCCATCTGGGAAGCCTCGGCTCGCACGAGGCCCTCTGTCAGGGACTCGGAGCTCGCATGCAGCTCCTGGGCTGCTTGGGGTTTAGGGTTTAGGGTTTAGGGTTTAGGGTTTAGGGTTTAGGGTTTAGGGTTTAGGGCCGTTTAGGGTTTAGGGCCGTTTAGGGTTTAGGGTTTAGGGTTTTGGGTTTAGGGGTTTAGGGGGTTTAGGGGGTTTAGGGGGTTTGGGGGGTTTAGGGGGTTTAGGGGGGTGTATGGGGGTTTAGGGGGTTTGGGGGGTTTAGGGGGTTTAGGGGGTTTAGGGGGTTTAGGAGGTTTAGGGGGGTTTAGGGGGTTTAGGGGGTTTAGGGGGTTTAGGGGGTTTAGGGCTTCAACTCTCGCACTCGCTGAGGCAGGTTCAGGGTTTGGGTAGGGTTTCGGGTTTTTGGGTTTTTAGAGCTACAACGGTCCAGGGTTCTTTTTACCATCCGCTTTAGGGTTTTAGGGTTTCGGGTGTAGGGCCTCACGGTTTTAGGGTTTCAGCTGTTTTTGCCACCCAAGGTTTGAGGCTTCTAGGTTGGGATGTCCCCCCTTATACTAACAGTCCTTCATAGGGATGAGAGTACCCGCTATTCTCATCCCGTTGAGGGCTTTTTGAACCTGGCAACTGCCTCATGCCAGATCAAAGTAAAACCTTATGGGGCACACACATCCCGACTGGCAATCCGAGGTGATTGGCAGGCTCCAGCCCAAAACACTGCACCGAAGGGTTTAGGGTTTAGGGTTTAGGGTTTACGGTTTAGGGTTTCTGCTGCATGATCAACCCTAGGGTTCTTGGTTTTAGCCCTCTGTTGCACACGCGAGCCGCGCATGGCCATCATAATCATCCCCTTACACACCCCGTACGAGTCAAGGGCGCTGGACTTACCTTGATGATGCATTGGGATGTTCCCCCTTTTCCCGATTATAATCCCAATTTAGGGTTTAGGGTTTAGGGTTTTGGGTTTAGGGGTTTGGGGTTTAGGGTTTAGGGTTTAAATCCCTATTTTTGGAGCCGTTCGTTTGAGGGGGAACATCCCACTTGATGCATCACTCAGCCATGCTCGACGCGTGGCGGCGGCAGGCTGCGCTGCTCCGCCCACCCGCAGTTGGTCCACCAACCTGCTGAAGGGGTTTAGGGTTTAGGGTTTCGGGGTTCGGGTTTAGGGTTTAGGGTTTAGGGTTTAGGGTTTAGGGTTTAGGGTTTAGGGTTTAGGGTTTAGGGCTGGACCGACCCACAACGGGGCAGGAAGAACACTAACACGAACCTCCTCTCCAGCTTAGGAAAAGACAACAAACAAAGACACGAATCACGCAACCTAAAGGCAAGGAGGCTCGCCCTTTTTGCATTCCTGATCATTCCTGCTTAGTTTTTGGCACCCACCGAATTAGCTGACACTCGGGAAGCACTGCATGGCCCTAAACGATAAATCGGGGCTTCGGCTCTCACGCTCGAGCAAGGCGGGCAAGGCGTCTGGTAAACCAGGGTTTGCGATTCTGTTTGCCACTCTAAGACTAGCCAGGATTTTTTCTGGTTTAGGCTTTCAGGGGCGGTGAGGGTTTAGGTCAGGTTCCCACTGACGAACCCAAGACAGTGGCCTGCTTTATGGGGTGCACACACTGTGACCCAGAAAACATTCCTGCAGCGCTTTCCGGGCAAAACAAGGGACTGGCTAAACCCAGAACCCCCCTAAGGCCCTCCCGTCTGATCGACGCTCCTCCTGACATCCAAACTTGACACTTCACATGGGTGGCAGGGCCGGCAATCGCCACTAGACGAAATCATAAGCCAGGGCGGAAAGCCAAATTTCACTCCTCTCTTTAACTCACGATCCAGTAACAGGAGCCCAAATATCGCGTAGAAGACGATCATTTCGAGATCCGGTAAGGGAGGTAAGCTCACAGTTTCACAAGCTCCAGTGCACCCCGGTTTGTCAGTATGTCCGGAGATGTCCGAAGGCAAAGGGTGCCGTAGGTGAGTAAGCTTTTTAAGGTTGGTATCGTCTAACTTGGCTGGCAGAACAACACTCGCAACAGAGATAGAGAGAGAGACACACACACAGACACGCGCGCGCGCGCGCGCTTACTTGTATCGCTTCGGACGAATCGATCCCGACCCCTCAGTCCGACCTGGATAAGTCAGAGCTGGCATTTCCGATCTCCATCTTCTGGAGCTCCATCTCTTGACGAAGGCTCTCTCCTTGCTTGAGCAAAGAGAAAAGCTCAAAAGATGCCTTCTTGCAGGCTCTAGCTTTGTCATCCGATGTCAGACTGAGGCCTAGCCAGCTGTGCTTCCAGAGGTTTGGTGCATCCCGGACCTTCGGTCCCGGATTTTTTGCAGAAGTGCCTGTTCAGCACTTTGCTTTGCATGTTCGGAGGGCGCACCGGGACTCACAAGACTGTGGCAACTGCACGCTTGAGACAGCATGCCCCTGTTCTAGACTCAAACATGTTTGGGGCATGATATGCGAAAAACAACAACATGCCGTTAGCACCGCAGCTTTTGCACGTTTGCATTGACTCAATGACGAAATAGCATCGTTGTCCCCCCAACCCCACTCCCAATGCAAGAAAACCTGCGGAACCAAAAAAAAAAACAGTGAAACGCTCAGGCAAACCGAGGCGGCATCAAGAACTACTCGATGAACATGAGACTGACGACATGGGCAACAAACCTTTTGTCTGAACTAGAATGCCTAACATACATTGCCCGACCGTGACTTGCACTCGCGCACATGATGTTGTTGCCAGGATACGCATGTGGCTGAACTCGCTGAGAACCTGCTGCGCCTGCTGCGATGCTGCGCCTGGCACCGCAGAAACGCTTTGGGAAGCACACTGGTCGTCAGCCACGAGAGACAAGAGAGGCAGCACCTTGCGATCTCTTACACGAAGCAATACCAAGCACTACAGACCTACATGACCCCATCCTGCAGGTAACCCCCCACTCCCCTCCCCCCCCCCCCACAACTGTAGCTGCCCTGAGGCTGGCGCCGCATTCCAGCCGCATTTCACGCTGAAGAGCCCCAAGTCTTGCCTGCCCGCAGCAGATGTTTTTGTGGCTGTGGCCGCGCCCTGCGTGACGCATGTACAGCCTTGAAGAATGCATGAGCAGTGGCGAAGCACACCTGGTACCCTGAAAGCACGCCGCCTCGAGATGACTTTCGACGGCTCGGCGAAGGGACTGAGGTGGGCTTTGTCTCACTTGCTGCGTGCTTTTAAGTTGACAAGCGGCTGCCGTATGCCTAGAGATGCCAGACAAGCAGTCAGCACCAACATTCGTAAGCAACCCTAACTACTCCAACTAACCACCCTTCTCTATGCTTGAATTGCAAAGCACCATCAAAATGCTTCCGCAACTCCTCGGGTTAAGCTCCCCAAGGACCGTTTTTGGACCCAGCCCTTCGCCCCCGCCCCCCCCCCCTCTGGCATCCTCAGCTTCCGAATCTCTCTCTGGAGGCCTGCCCTGACGAGCCTCTGAGCTGAAAAAAGGGCGACCGAGGCACGCCCTCTTCCTTGACAATGCCGTGCCACTTCTGCTCCAGCTTCGCATCTGCCTCCTCGCGTTGCCGCACGGCCTGCCAGGGGAGGCGGCGGATCCTAGCCGGTTGTAGCATTGCAGCACGCAGGTACAGGATGGAAATGACGAGTGGCCAGCGCCGAAGCTAGATGCCTCAAGCCCACAACGCATTCCACAGTGCTATGTGAGGATTCATCTTCATCCAACCTTTAAAAGCAAGCCAACCCAGGTACCATGCTACATCAATGAAGCAGCGCACACCATGGAATTGCAAGGCCTCCTCTCGCTTCTTCTTTTCTTCCTGTATATACCAGCAGACGGATTTGAAGTCTAACAGTCTAACGTGCTTCTTCTAGGAAGAGCTAGGACTGTGAACATCCTTACGGGACCTCCGCTGTGTTTGCAACATGTTGTTGTTGATGCGTAAATCCGTGTTTTAGGACTGTCACCAACTGCTGCTCAGAACTCAACGCCCACTTCCAGTAGTTCCGATAAGTGTCATAGTGTCAAAAACTGTTCATCAGTTCCAAGCTTGCGTCGGCTTGTGGGTTTGATAACAATGACTTGTCTCAGAAAGGGCCTAGGGCAGTTGAGTCCTCAGAACTGCACCTGCGTTGCATGGTCTGTGCGGTCGTTCCACGGATGATTCAGGCAAGCTAGGAGAGGGTCCAAGATGTTTCGGACAACCCTAGCGGCGTGTAATCTAGACGACAGGCCAGCAACTGAAACCTACCCATCTCCAGAAGTGCCAGAGGCAGCTGAGAATTTCTACAGTGCAGCCCATCTTGAAACACAAAATGCTTGTGGCCCATGGCGCTTGCTGCCCCCCAGCCCCTTCCTTCAGGATCCGATCCTGCTCATTTGCTTGTGGGTTCATGTTTCCGGCGGGGTGCTTCTTTGGGTGGCCCTGTTTATAGCCAGGTTTAGTGGGATGGGGGTCTAAAGGACACCCAATGCCCTACTAAGACCGAAAGCCTTTGGGGTGCATACAACTGATACAGATACATACAGCGATTTAGGTGCTGAATAGGCATGCGAAGGGTAAACCCTACACCCTAAACCCTTTTACAACCAGGTCTGCACAGCTGCCGGGAAAGTCAGGCTCACACCCTAAACCCTAAAACCCTAAACCCTAAACCCTAAACCCCAAACCCTAAACCCTAAAACCCTAAAACCCTAACCCGAAACCCTAAAACCCTAAAACCCTAAACCGGCAAGTGGCAGCCAAGGCCTGGAGGACTGCCAGGGCCGCATCGAGGCGCGCAGCCAGCTGCCGTCGAGACTCCGCCTCCATCCTCCCCAATGTAGGGATTAGGGTTGGGCTTGTAGGGGGTTTAAGGTTAGCGGGTGTTTTTTAGAGGGTTTATAGGGGAGAGGGGTTTTGGGGGAGTTTATAAGGGGAGGTCATGGGGGCTTTAGAGTGCGCTTGAGATTTTGGGGGTTTGTAGGGGGTTTGTAGGGTTTACGGTTTACGAGGTTTACGGGTTTACTGCTGAGGTTGTAGGATTGTGGTTTAGGGTTTAGGGTTTAGGGTTTAGGGTTTAGGGTTGAGGGTTGAGGGTTGAGGGTTTAGGGCTGAGGGTTTAGGGCTTAAGGTTTAGGGGCTTAGGGTTTCGACTCTCACAATAGCGCGCGCAGGCAAGGCTCCGGCAATTAGTCTCCTCTGCATAGGCCACGACATATTAGAAGCGGCCACAACACAATGCGCTGACGCCGCCCAAGACTAGCCAACAGAGTAAGAATCACCCAGCATGTAAAGGACACGGCGACAACGACTATTAGGCGTGACCTCACCCTCATTGGGACTAGGTGTCTAGATCCCCTGGTCTCCGCCACGTTCAAGCATGCTAAATAACAGTATACACCCAACACAGAGCGCCTGACGCGGGCATGGGAGATGAGGTCTGGGTTCATTCTGCTCTCAGAGGAGGGGCCGTCGACGCCTCTGGGGTGGCTCTAGATACTCTAGATGGGCCTTCGGGGATGTGGGCGGGAAGGCGTGCGCACAGACAGACAACACCGTGCACACGCGTGGGCGCACGCAGGAGCGTCAACCCCTGGGACCCTTGGACCCCACCCCTCCGCCCCGTCCCACCCTAAGCCCAGAGCGGTGACCTCACGTCAACTGGCGCCGATGGGTTCGGGGAACTAGAGCACAAGCATCTACGTTCTATGGACCCCCCATCACACAGCACATGCGCCTACCTGTCACCTGTCTCTGTCGCGCAGGACGCTCCCCATTTTGCTTAAGTGTCAGATCCAGGCGAGACTGGGAACAAACTACCCTGGCAGCGAGCAGGTACGCCCCAGCGCCCGCGTGGGAAACAAAAGCTGAAACCGTGAAGTAAGGCTGGAAACTTCGGACTGCCGGGCCGGGGGATCGTTCCCTAGCCGGCGGTGCACTGCATGTACGGGCTCGGACGGACTATATAGTGGGCATGCCGCGCATGCTTAAGCTACAAACTTGAACTTGCACCAGAGTCACCAAAAACAATTTACAACCCTACGCTACACGAACAACTGCCACCCGCACTCCTCGTCTCGGAAGCACGCTCACATAAAAGAAAATTCTCTGAAAGGCACAGTCTGCCGCGTGCAAGAAAAGGAGAAAGAACACGGAGCCCTTCAAGCGGCTCCGTGAAGAAAAGGGATCTTCGTCCCTAGAGGTAAACGTCCCTAGAGGTAAAGGATAGATAAGTATAGACTTTAGAGATTCAGGGTTCAACCACAATGAGTCCAGCAGTATCAACACCCAACAAAAACACTAAACGTGAAAAAAGGCAGAAGGATTAACAACGCAAAGGTAGAGCTCTTCAAATGGCTCGCAACTATGAGCGCTTCAATGTGCACATATATATATATATATATATGTATATATATGTAGAAACAAAAATAGTCTTGAATGAACCGGCTATGTCAGGAACCCCGAGAAAATATCTTGTAGAAAGAAAAAGCGTGCCCTGAAACCTGGCTCGGGGCCATGTCCACACGACCCAGTGACCAAGCCACTCGAAGTGGGCATCCACCGCGAGCTCTCCCGGCAGCGCCTCCGTAGCAACCGGCGCCGCATCCTGCGCCTCCTCGGGCATGAGGAACGGAAAAGGCGGCAGGTCCTCCGACGCTGGTTCCGCCGGTGGCGCTGCTGGTCGGCATTATGATTCGCACGTCTCGTCGTGTGAGCAGCCCAATCTTCTGCGCATGAAGCTCAGAAGGTGTGCCCGCACGGCACCAGCGCCACCACCCCCTCTTTATCCTGAAGGCACAGAGGACACGGTTCGTCTCCGGAGACTCCGAACAGCCGAACAGTCTGCAGAACTCGAGTTCGGCAGCTTGGGCACTTCATCCTGGAAACCGGTGGACGAGCATTGTAGTTTGCCGCGAGAGTCAAGATCAACAGCTTGAGCCAGAATGGCTACGGGTTTAGGGTTTGGGGTTTAGGTTTTTTTTCGGGGGGGGGGGGGGGGGGTATCCTTGTTTTGGGATCCCAGGGTAGCTTTTTTAAGAAGGTCCTTCCGGCAAGTCCGTAGCCAGTGTATGTAACTCGAAACCCTGAACCCACATCTACCTCTTCGTATGCATACAATTGCATGCAGAGGTGATCGACGCACGTGATTGGGGTGGAGGGGTCTGATGCGGGCGTGTTGGCAGAAGATCGTCGTCGGCCCCTGGCTGGGCTCTTGACAGCAAGTCAGAATTTCAAACCCTTTCCTGGGTTTCGGGTTTAGGGTTTAGGGTTTAGGGTTTCGGGTTTCAGGTTTCGGGTTTAGGGTTTCCCTTCTCCCTTGACAGCAGCTTGCGCCTGATCTCTTGACGCAAGAGGCGGAGCTCCTGGCAGTCCGAGTGCTGCTTTCATTTGTACTTGGAGGTTCATGGTACTTGGTTTAGGGTTTAGGGTTTAGGCTTTAGGCTGTAGGGTTTAGGGTTTAGGAGGCCCACGGTACTTATTAACCAATTCTAGCTGTACTTATAACCCACTTATAAGCCCCTTAAGTGCCCTAATATGGTTACAAGTACAGTGATAAGAACAGTTAGACTGGGTTGCTAAGTACCATGAACCTCCAAGTAGGCTTGCACAGGTTAGGCTGAGTTCTGCCGTGGCCACCGCGTGGGCTGATGATCGGACTTGGGCGGCATGTCTTACTTGGAGGTTCATGGTACTTATTAACCCAACTTAACTATAACTGTGCTTACAACCCAAGTATAACCATGCTAGGGCACTTAAGGGGCTTATAAGTGGGCGATAAGCACAGTTGCAAGTGGGTTTTAAGTACCATAAACCTCCAAGTACGGCATGTTGAGACCGTCTTTGCTACTGGTGGCTGATCCAAGGCACAAGACTTTGGCCGGAGGAAAAAGACTAAAGGTTCACAGATCAAGCCTGCCCAGCCAGCCTTGTCATTCCCAACAGCAGGGGCGGCGCCGCCTGTTGATGGCCTGGCAGGGCCGAAAAAAAAAGAGGCAGGTCTCCTGCAGTTCTTGGATATCATCTCCTCTGGCGGGCCCTGGTGCTTTAGAAGCTAAAGATTTCGAGGGTGCACCAAGATTGACAAGAGGAGAAACTTTCAGAACACAAGATTTTTTTCGCCCTGGGCAGTTCTGGGCACGGACATGCACTGAAGCTACACCTGAGACCAGGAACTGACACCCGGGCATGCTACGTTCTCATCCTTTGAAGTTCATCACGCTAGCGGACACCACACACCAAAGAGAGAACCGACAGCACGCCTGACATACTGGTAGCTTTAAGCTCCACAGCGGCTTGCCTCTCCGCCAAGAGTGTCTTTTTGAGAGTATCAATGACCTCGGCAAGCTGACCGTTTGCACAGCCTACTCTTCCTACTGAGGCCTACTGCCGTCTCCTGAGTCGTTGAGCCACAGCGGGTTGCCTGTTGGGGATACATGCTAAGTGAAGGCTTTCTTGGAGGGAGCGACAGGTCTCAACGAACAAGCTTGTGGGGGGCACTGTAGAATCCAAACGCAGCGCGAGTGGCCCAACTGTCAGCCAGCGAGCTTGTTTCGCTTGTGCTGACCTTCCACTTGCGTGGCCACGTCTAACCACAAAGACTACTCCGATTGCAGGAGGGTCCATCCTTTCACGTAAATACCGTTAAAGCCTAAAATCATTATAAAAATTATTTAGAAAGTCGAAACTGCTGACCAACAAGCATGGACTCGCCCGCGGACTCGCCCGGCGATGTCTTGTTCTGCGATGATGCTAGACATTACAACCTGACACTAAGGCCCTCCGTCATTCCTGATATTCAAGCCTCCCCCCCCCCCCATATACTCTAATATAACAAGAATAGGAGTATTCAATATGAGGGGTAGAAAACACGACAGGGAGACGTCCCTGGCCTGACCACTGGGGGGAACTTGCAGCGCTGTCGTCGCACCACCTCGGCTGTTCTGGTCTAACACACCCTGCGGCGTCCAGAACCATTCGAAGCAGTCCAAGCTAAGGCTTCAGGGCTCCTGTGGTAGCCCTAAACCCTAGACTCTAAACCCCAAACCCTACAAGCTAAGGCAATTTGCGCCGTTTGCGGCACAGCTCGGACATGCCACTGGAGCAGCGAACAAGCCCCAAGAACTCCATCTACATATGAGGGGTTTCTGAAACTAGGGGTTTAGGGTTCAGGGTTTTGGGTTTCTGGTTTAGGGTTTAGGGTCCTGATTATAGAGGGATCCTACTACTTTGGGATCTACTTTGGTTGTCCCTTATTGTCGTAAACTCCCATATCAGTGAAGGCTTGAGACTTGGGTGGTTGCGAAGCTGAGCACCTTCAGAAGCAAGTGACATTGAATGAAGCAATCCCCTCCCCCTAATATTAAACCAGGTATCAGGAGTTTTGTAGGAATCGGGTTTTGACTTCCTCAAGCAGTGCGTCAACTCTATGGGGCTTCTGTGTCAAGAGTAAGAGGGTCCTAAACCCTAAACCCTAAACCCTAAACCCTAAACCCTTAACCCTAAACCCTAAACCCTAAACCCGCGGCCAGGGACCGCTCGTTTTCTCGAAGCCTGCTCTCGCATTTTGGACGAGACATCGCGCTTTCGCGAAGGCGCGCTCGCCGGTCTCGAAGCTGTCATCACTTCTGGGCTTCGGAGTTCAAGACATGCTGGGCCTTCACCAAATACAAGACTGTCGTCTCACTTTTGGACGTCTGGCTCACCAACTGCGAAGCTGTCGCCGCTCTTGGGCGTCTGTGCTCGGAAAATGCGAGGCGGTCATCACTTTGGGACTGCTGGGCTCACGTGGGAGTTTACGAAAATCGGGGACCCCCAATGTAGACCCCCAAATAGTAGGCCCCCCGTATAATTAGGACCCCAATAAGGTACCCCTAAATTTCGGAAATCTCCTCATGGTCTCTCACTTCTTCTTGGGGGTGTGTAATCGCTGACAGTCACTGGTCTCCCTGGTTCTGAGTAGGGAATGAAGGAAGAAAAGGGCCCCATAGTCCCTCATTCCCTGCTCAGAACCAGCCAGAAGTCTGGCGATGGAGCTTGCCCTACACCTTATAAACCCTAATTAAACCCGAAACCAGAAACCCTAAACCCTAAGCCCTAAACCCCAAACCCTAAACCCAAATCAAACCCGAAACCTAAACCCCAAACATCCCTAAACCCTAATCTTGTGCTGCACTTGCGTCTGAGCGGCTGCTAGCGCTGGGAGGCTTGGCCTCCAACATGGACTCACGGAGGACCTCCAAGGACACCCCCCGCGAGGTTCGTTAGGGTTTATAGGGTTTAGGGTGTTTAGGGCGTTTAGGGTGTTTAGGGTGTTTAGTGTGTTTGGGGTGTTTAGGGTGTTTAGGATGTTTAGGGTGTTTAGGGTGTTTAGGGTGTTTAGGGTGTTTGGGGTTTATAGGGTTTATAGGGTTTAGGGTTCCGGGTCACTCAAAAATACCCGACGGTTTTAAGTAGCATTTCTCACATTGCCAACTTCCTGATCCATAGACAGCCACAGACAATTTCGCACGCAAACCTGCCTCCTCTTGCAGCGTTTCGGCCACAGTCCTGCTCACTTGGGATCTGCATCCAATTGTCTTGGATTCTGTGAGCAAGCAGTCCTCATCTCCTCCATCTTGTTGGTAAACTGCGACAAACCCTGCCGCAGCATCCTGGACATGTCGCTGCACGTGTTTTCAGCACCAAGACACGGGCAGCCCCGTGTGTGGCATAATCATGTGGATATTGTGTGGGATTTATTGGCGCGCTGCAGGGGTTTTGCGAACATTACATGCGCAGGCCTTCGCAAGTTCTACACGTCGCATAAAGTCCGGCCAGCTGGTGTTTAAAAAGCAAAACTGTCGCACAAGTCAGACATAACAACATATGGACATGCATCTGCTTAATAACTCAGGAACAGGGTGGGCATGTTCTACACCACGCAATTATGCTGGAGTCTCTGGAGACTCAAGGTGCGACTATTCTACTCGGTGCCATACCTGGCACATGACATGGCACTTCGCCAATTACACATCTCCGCCGCCAGGTTGCTGGAGCCGCTCTTGCTGCGGCCCCGTCGACGACTCGCGGGAGCCCTGCAATGGACCGCATGACTGCACCAAACGGGGCTTCTGTGACCTTTAGGCGGTAACATGAAACCATTGACATCGGCAGCCGGGGAGGAGTCAGGTGCGCTAAACGATAGCACGCGTCTGTCACCTCCCGCCACTTTGAACCAGGTTCAGGGCCCAGAGGAGTGCGTGCAGTAGTTTTGCATGGAAACCGACGGCCTGCACAGCGCCGGACACGCCAGACGCGGGGGTACCTTGAAAGCAGCAGTTAGCACGTGCACCTCTTGAGACTGTCCTTTGATCACCCCAAACTCCGAACCACCACGCCTGCGGTGCTGCGGCGGGCAATGCCCTCAGGGCGGGCCTCGGCGCACAAAGCTGGGTCTCAGGTGCCCAGCTATTCGTTTAAGTGTCACCATATTTGTTCATCCCAGCATGCCTAGCACTGGATGGTACATCTATAGGGTGCATGGCTGTGTCGCTCACGCCTGCTCGAAGAGCAGGAAATGCATTCGCCGCTACGACATGCTCCCTCCTGGCTCGCCTTCATTAGCCAGTATCGAACTTGACGGAACTGCCCTGTCTTGCTTTCCCACAACAAAGCGGACAGCGCAAGCTTCCAGATTCCGAACGAGCTTCAGCTTGAAACTACGACATGATCCGCGTGCATTCGTCCACGGTCTTGACCAAGGCGGACTCAGTCCCTACGACTGAGGTACGAGTCATGTAGCTCACAAACGATGGGCCTGGGCCTGGGCCGCCTGGGAGGTGTTCAAGGCAGGACCTGCGCCAGAGCACCAGCTGCTCTCCTATTAGGCTGGTCTGACGGCCCTGTCTGTTTGCATAGTCGGGGGAGGGAAGGAGGAGGGGAGGAGGAGGGGAGAGGGAGGAGCGCAGAGGGAGGAGGCGGGAGGAGGAGGAGGGAGGCAGGGGAGGGAGGGAGGAGGCAATGGAGGAGGGGGAGAGGGGCAAGGGAGGGAGGAGGGGGCAGGGGTGAAGGGGCGCACGAAAAGAAAATTTTCTTTCTGAAAGCAAGAGCAAAGAGGGTCCAGCACCTTGCTTCTGGCACGGCTGCATAGGCTGGAAATGAATCCAGAATAAGAAACTTCCAGGCTGGTCACACTTCTTCTGCACGCTCGCTTCGAAGAGGAAGAGTGCACAAGAGAGGACCATCCCATTATACCCTTTAGCTTTTGGGGTGTATATATATATATATTGGGGTATAGATATACAAGCTGGCCTGATTGAACTCGGCTGGCAGCATGTCTTGCCTGCCGCTGCGGCTGCGAAGCCGCCACGTTGGAGGACCTTGTGGCGTAGCTGCACTTGATCTCTGGAGGGCTTAGGGTTTAGGGTTTAGAGTTTAGGGTAGTTTCGTAAAGTTTAGGGTTTAGTGTTAAGGGTTAAGGGTTTAGGGCTTGGGGCTTCGAATCTTGTGGAATACCAGGAAGGACTACATAGGCTCGATTCTCCCAGCTAGCGTTCGCTCCCAACTTTGAGCGTAATGTTCCTGATGGTCCCGATGAGTAGCATAAACTCACTGGAAAGAACTACCCCGAAGCTGCCGCAGGAACGGAGGCAACAAAAGAAACGTCCCAGGCCCCAGCGCCGCAGGAGCAACTCCGTCCTCCTCCACTCGGCCAAGCCATGGCTGAGCTACACCACCTCGGACACAATGCTGCTTCCGGCAACCGACCCCGCCCGCTCAAACCCTTCCGTCTGAGCTGACCCTAGGATACTGAAATATTACGTGCAAAAGAACGGCGACACGACTCCAAACATGACTTTCTTAATTCCTGGGGCTGTGGATCAGCTCTGTGCCTCGCGGAACCGCCCCTCCTTGCTCCAGCGACATAGCTCGTACCTGCTGATGCGCTCAGACGAGACATGTCTGCGAAGCCTGCCGCAAAATGTTCGGTTGTCATACCACTTGGTACCAGCTCGACGGGTTCAATGTTAACAAGGGAATGGCAACCAGATCACGGTTCAAATAAGTATGATCCTCCATGCTTGAGAATGGGAAGTCGCACAGCCTCAAGCTGCAAGACCCCCCATGAACAGCCTCGGAAAGCATCCCCTGCCCTCCACCACACATATGGGGGCTTCCGGACTTAGGGATACCTTTTTTGGGGGGAATCCTACTACTTGGGGATCTATATTAGGGGCCCCTTATTCTGGTAAACTCCCATATCAGCCCATCCACATGCATGGCCAAGGCATCCCTCTCTCCCAGCAGAAGTGCCTGGCTCGGACTCGGAGCGTGCGTGCTTGCCGCCTGAGGTGACCTGAACACCCACATACCATAGAGCAGTTGAAAAAGCAAGAAAGAAAGAGAGAAAGAGAGGCCGAAGAATGCCTTGGCACTGCCAAGCCCATTGTCTTTTTCGAGAGGCTTGGCACGAGGAAGAGTTGGAAACATTTCAACAGGAACCTAATCGGACGTAGAAAACCTCCCAAAACCAACCGGCTATTTCCCAGACTGAGAACAGGTGTCGGTTCCAGACAAGCGGCAGGGTGCGAGGGTTAGCGCCCGGGGTAAGGGAGACCGACTGCACCATGCGTCCTGAAGACACGACTGGGCAATTCAACAGCATATCAAATGCAGGGATGGTGAAGGGATGCAGAAAGTTTCTGCAGGCTTGGCAGGCAGCACATGGGCAATGGCAAAATCCAGCTAACCAAAGACCCTGTCCACGCACTTCCAGCTTCCACCCTCCTGTCCCCATGCAACCGGTGCTTTGCTTGAAATCCTCAAAGCCACTCTAACCCTAAACCCTCAAGCCCTAAGCCCTAAACCCTAAACCCTAAACACCCGAATTCCTACTTTCGGGGTCCTTGACAGGCATCTGGTGAGCGACCAGCGGAGGCCACATACGATCCTCCAACCGTTACACGTCCTGCGCGCCCCACGTGCCCAGGGGCCATCCTGACTCCAAGCGAGTTGAGGGTTTCGGGCAATTTAGGGTTTAGGGTTTAGGGTTTAGGGTTTAGGGTTTAGGGTTTAGGGTTTAGGGTTTAGGGTTTAGGGTTTTTTTTGCCACCCGTCTAGCGGTTTAGGGTTTAGGGTTTAGGGTTTAGGGTTTAGGGTTTAGGGTTTAGGGTTTAGGGTTTAGGGTTTAGGGGCTTGGGACCAACCAAGGCTTAGCAAGCCACAACCGCGCCAGACCCGGACCTGCATGCCAATACTTCTCTTGTATGTCCTCCAAAGCAAGCACTCTACACAAACGTTCACGACATTATGTCGTTCACGGCTTCGTGCCCAAGCCCTCGTGGCCAAGCTCGTGGTCATGGCGTGGCGTAGGAAGCGTGAACCCTGAAGAGGAAGGCCGCTTTCTACTTATACGGCACATGTCGACGCATGACGGAGCCGCAAGAGCAACACATTCAGAACCCCTCTAAAAACAGAGGACGACGCACAAAAAAAAAAGGAGTACCCAAGCAAGTCAAGTAGACCTGGCCTTTCGCCGCAAGGAGGGCTCTGGGGGGAAGCCTTCGGCTGCATATGCTGCATATAGGGCTGCGTCGACGGCATCGGCCTGCATCGAAGGCTTGCCAGCTGCCGGGGTTTAGGGTTTTGGGTTTAGGGTTTAGGGTTCAGGGTTTCTGCCGTCCTCTTTAGGGGAACATGCGTCAACGCGTGTCATCTATGCTGTGCCCCTCGACTGGTTCCAGGACTTAGGAAACTTAACTCTTAAGTCGAGACGCGGTCACCACTTCTCTGACTCGTATCCCAGCGGTGTGTCTTTTGCATCCAGGTCTCTAAGAAGTTGGGGGTAAAACTTGAAACCTAGCGCGCCGGAAAGAAGTTGTGCAAGTTGTGTAAACGCCACTGCCGACAAACCCGCCGCCTCATGACCGGCCGCGACATCTCAATTTGCCAGGCAAGCGTTGGAGAGTGCCGGGAATCGCCGTGGAATGGCACTCGGTACTAGGTCGAAGTAAATAAGCACGTGCGAAATTCATACATATGTACGTACATAGACACACTTCCATAGATATACATATATATATATATACATATGAACACGTGTACCTTTTTTATAGTATATACACATACACACACAGAGATATATACATATATATATATACATATGCATATAAGTACATATCTATATGTATGTGCACATCTCAGAGTGTGTCCAAGTTGCTCTAATTACAATTGAGAGAAGCTAGGTGTTGTGGTGTGGGGTCATTGTTGTCCGCGTCACTTTTCTGAGCACGGCCTGCCGGTACATCCAGCATGTACCAAGACAATCACATGGTACGTCCATGTGCGTGCGTGCGCATCATCGAGTCCTGGCGAAGGTCCAAGTTGCAATGGGCATCTTCCCTTTCTGGATGTTTGTGCGTGCGACGTTCTGGCGTTCTGCCTTTAGGGCAACTTCCATGCAGCAGTAGTGCAGGAGTAGCACACAGACCTCCCTACAAACCACGATGCTAAGCCAAAGGCCTAGGCGAGTAGCCAAATCAAAGCCCGAGACTGCACTCCGCAGACCCCATGCGCCACCTTCATCACATCCTTGTGTGCCCTTGAAAACCAAGACCGGAAAGCGAGGCCCGCAGACTCCCTGAAAACCCTCTCGGGCTCCAGGCCGTCACCGCCCCACCTCACAGCAGCCCATCACTGGCAAGATGCAAGGCATGTTTGGAATGTAAGCACTCATTGCAAGAGTGTGACACCCAAGGCAGACTCCGATAGGAACTGCCGCGTTGGTCCCATACGGGCCTCGGCCGCTCAGTGGGGCAAAACTCAAGGGTCTCATGGGCGGAGAGGGTTGAATGGACAGCCTTTGCAGTGTAGACGCCCTAACATTGCCTTTGACTCGGCCCCAGCTTGGCGCCGGCTCCCTCCAAAATCACGCACTCTGCACCTAGAGCCCTCTGCGTCATTCAAGTGCTGCCCCAGCTGCAAGTCTGCTCATGGACACTGGCTTCCTGGCATGCGGTTCGTAACATTCGTCTTGACATTTCGAAACAACAGCAACACACAAGGAAGCACCCCCCACTTCTGAGCTGCGGCTGAAGCCGCGAGGAACTTTGACCCTCTGTAGCTGAGCAGCCTCTGACTGCTCCATGACACAGGGAATGTGGAAACAAATGAACTCCACGTTTGTCGATTTCCCGGAAGTTCACCGCTGATGTCAGTTTTGCTCCAATGAAAAAGACTTTCAACCACTTTGATGAAGGTACTTCCTCAGATCGAACACCCGCCCAAGTGTTCTTGCCACGTTCGAGACTTGCAAAGCACACTGTTGAACTGGAGGGGGCCGGCACGGACGACGCTGTTCTTATTGACTTTGTTCCTCTTGTTTACTCTTTTTACTCTTTTTTACTCCTATTACTCTTATTACTCTTATTACTCTTATTACTCTTATTACTCTTATTACTCTTATTACTCTTATTACTCTTTTTACTCTTATTCCCCTTATTACTCTTATTACTCTTATTGCTCTTATTACTCGTATTACTCTTATTTACTCTTATTACTCTTATTACTCACGACCACCCCCTCGAGGGGGGGGAGTCCCCCCCTCCCCCCCCCCCTCCCCCCCCTAAAAAATAGGTACCCGTACTTTTTCCGTTTTTTTTTAATGTCTGGGGTGGGGGTGGGGGGGACCCTGACATGAGCACAGGTTCTGAAGATGCACGCGCTACAAAAAGGATCCGGCACCACTCCGGTACCTCTTTCTTCCCCCCCCCCCCACTCTGACAAAATAGGTCCCGGAAATAGGTGGCACTCAGAGTAACCCCCCCCCCCCCACAGTACCATTACGAGGGGGTATTACTCTTATTACTCTTATTACTCTTATTACTCTTATTACTCTTATTACTCTTATTACTCTTATTACTCTTATTACTCTTATTACTCTTATTACTCTTATTACTCTTATTACTCTTATTACTCTTATTACTCTTATTTCTCCTTGTCCTTATTCCTCTTACTCTTACTGCTCTTATTCCCCCAAACAGTGCGTCAACACTGAGGGGTTCCAACGTCAAGGGTAACAGGCGCCTGCAGCCTGGCCTCGCTCGCCGTCCTCGAAACTGTCATGACTTTTTTGCTTCTGGTTTCGCTAAATGCGAAACCGTTGTCGCTTTCGAGAACATCTGGGTTCACGAAATGCGAAACCGTCATCACTGCGGACTTCTGGACCCTTGGTGTGTTTTGGATGTGCTCTTGAACCGTTGGAGTGCTCTTTCGTATCCCCAGGAGTCGTTCACTGTTTAGAGTCCCTGGTGGCGTAATTACTCACACAGCTCGTGTATTGGGGTATGTTACTCGTGTTCGTAATCAACACTGTTAAACTCGTATTGTGCGCTTAGTATACACTTCTTATTCTCTTCTTCTCTCTTGTTGTGCTATGACTTATCTTTTTTGTACTCTTCTTAATACTCTTCTGATTGTACTCTGAGTGTACCCTTACTCTCTCCTGCTCTTAACACTCTTTTATTACTCATATTGCTCGTCTTGCTTTACTCCTCTGACTCTTATTACCCCGATTACTCTTCTGATTCTTGCTACTCTTATTTCTCTTCTTACTCGTCTTATCACTCTTATTACTCTTAGTATGCCTGTTTTTGAGAACCGCGCTATGCAACTGCCTGAGACGGAATGCGACTGCACCATCGCTCCACAATTAATAGTTTTGACTTTGCTTGCTCTTCGTGCATTGGATACTCTAATTGCTCTTATTCCTGTTTTTTATGTTTTTACTCTATTCGTATAATGCCCGTTCGCCGTATTCAAACTAGTACCAATTCAAACTAGCATTGCTTTTTTTTCAACTACGGGTACGACTTCTTGCTCATGTGCTCCTGGTCTAGATAGACATCAGGTGTTGATTTGCACGCCCAGCCCTTTTTTCTAGCTCAGGATTTTTTCTTGGGCCAGGGCCCTCACTACCTGAACAGGGGGTCAGGGTGGGAGGGTTTAGCTGGGGCGGGAGGAGGGTTCCCGATCATAGGGTGTGGGGCGCCCATTGCAGTAAGCTTGTCCAGAGCACACCCAGATGGAATCATGCCATGGAACACAGCCCTATGCAGTAAACCCTAATTAATTGAACCCATATAAGCGAACATAGCAGGACAACGTATAACTACCCTACATCATATAACACGCCATCCTTGAACGCACGCGCTTATGCCCTATGTGCCCTGGCCCTCAAAAAGGCCTCGAAGCTGGGGTACTGCGACCCGCAGAAGCTGCACGCAAAGCAGGTCACCTGCACTGAAGATCCCAAAATGACCCAAACTTCAGGGTCCCCTGAGAAAGGACTAGAAGAATTGCTGCTTCTTGGGCCAGAAGTTGCCGGGGTACGCTAGTCGACTGATGTCGACTGATGTCGACTGCCCTGGCTCCTACACCTCATTGCTTCGTCAGGTACCTGCCTGGGCAGACAAACTGGTCTCTAGCCACCATGGTGCCCAGACCCAGAATGCATACATACAGAGCACAGGTTGTATGGAGGTTTCCGAAATTAGGGGGTACCTGTATTGGGGTCCTTATTACCAGGGATCCTACTATTTTGGCGTTCCTGCTCGGGGTCCCTCATTCGTAGACCCCCATATTGTGCGAACGCAGGGGCCAGGGGCCTTCGCGTCTCTCCAGCCATACATCTGGAGCTGTGCCCTGCGGCAGTGACGTTCAGTTAAACAGGCGACGCCCCGACATCGAAACCCTTGCAACTGGACTGAGCCTGGCCAGATTGCCAAGAAACAAATCAGGGGACCCCTGTGAACCCTTGAACTGGGCCATAAACCACACAAGAGGCAGACAGCCCAAGGTCTGAGAACGCGACAAGAAGCAGACCGTCTGCGCTGCCCCAGTCTCAGCCAAGAATGACCCACTGAAGCTTCAAAAGTACTTCCAGATACTTCCAGTCGATGACGGCACGACGTGGGAACGGAGCAATCCCTTTCTTGGACGGGCAGGCATGATCACGACCTCTTTTTGCCAAAACGGAAACAGCATGGGAATACTGCCAATAGGAACTGCAAGCCAGGCAAGTAAAGGTGCTCAGCGCGGCACGAGCGCAACGAAAAGCCCCAAGAGGCTGACCCTCAGCTCAGAAGATTCCATGACAGCGCCCTTGTTATTCAAAGATACACTGATGCCAACTTCCACCCTAAGACTCTTTTTTGCAACAGGCTTGCAGGGATCCTCACCTGGAAGACCTCACCGAGCTCCCGCTCAAGTTTGACCAGAACTGTCGTGTGAAAATCGAACATCACATCTGATACCCTAAATTTCCTCAACCCTAAACCTTAAGTGGCTACGGCCATCACCCTTACTACTACCCTTGCTGCTCGCGAGCATTGCTGCCCACTTTGTTGGTACTGTCTGTTTAACCTGGGATGCTAAGGGGTGCCAGGTCTTAGCCCGCGGGCCATCTTGGCGCATCGAGCACGAAGCGGCCGCCAACCTCGTGTCCGCAACACAGCCGTCAGGAAGCTGAAGGTCGTCTAGGGGGGTTTTGACTTGGTTTAGGGTTTGCAGTTCTTGTAGGGTCTTTTTGGCAGGGTTCAGGGTTTCAAGTTTTTGAGTTTCGGGCTTCGACTCTCGAATTTGCTGTTAGCACAAACCCGGCAAAACTCACCCGACACGACTAGCAGCATTCTTGCCCACCACTGGCAGTGGACCCCGGATCAAAAGGACACCATCTGTCCGACATATTCCCAGCCATGCGACATAGTGAGCCATACTGCAACTCTCACAATGTTGAACTGTAACCGTTAACCGCTAAGCCAGTGTTCGGGTGAAATCGGGAGCGCTTGCAGCATATAATTGTTGCCATCGTTCTCTGTTCTCTTTACACGTAATGTAAAGCAGGCTTGACGCGTTGTGTGCCTGTGGCAATGGCTACCGGCCGGTTCACTGGGGTTGCAGTACACGTGCAGCAGGAACATGAACGCAGAATCCACTTCCATGTTGGAACCGAATTGCGGAAGCCTCCAGGCACCTTTCTTATGCTTCACATCAACCCTGGTAAATGGCCCCTGGTAGCATCAAGACATCCCCATGCAACATGATGCAGCATATCACGCCCCTGCTGGCTTCGGCCAG
Source organism: Symbiodinium natans (assembly GCA_905221605.1). NCBI lineage: Eukaryota > Dinophyceae > Suessiales > Symbiodiniaceae > Symbiodinium > Symbiodinium natans. The sequence continues at coordinate 220,156 of CAJNDS010002439.1, forward strand.
GCCACCGCCAGCAAAGCCCCGAGGCTCATGGCCAGAAGCGACAAGAGAAAATGCTGCCTGCGGAGTCAGGCAACTTGCTTTTGGCCATTTCACCGGCGCCTTTTAACTGGTAAACGCAGTCCAGCGAAGAGACAGCAGTAGTTACCACGCGCCAGAGAACGTAAGTCAGGCCTCCTCACAGGTCCACAAACCTTGGCTTTGGTTCGTGCTTTGCTGGGATGCAGCGAAGAGGAACTCCTGAAAAGTCGACTGTCCGGTGCTGCTCCCAGGAATAGGTGGCTTGATTGAAGCCAAGCAGCGATCAACATGGCTCAAGATGCGGTACTGCAAACACCCAAACGAGCGCTTCAACAGCAGGGAACAAAAGCAGCCCTTGTGCTTATGCGAGTAGTCTGTCAGCTGCAGCTCCAGGCCAAGGCCCACTACGTAAACTGCCGTTCAGCAGCAACAGGTCTGCAATAGATGGCTGATGCTTGCATCAAGAACTGCTGCGGCAAGATTCAGGCGAAGAGCGACTGTTTCACTATGTATGGGATGCCCACCAGCAATGGTCTACCAGGATCACAGTTCGAGCCCGGAAGCGGCGACATGCCATGATGTGTACCATCAGGATGATGGCCTCATCCAATGTTTAGGGCTCCGCAGCTGATGGTTCTGTTGATATGAGCAACCAAGTTCGCTGAGAAGACGGCCGCTTCATTCACCATTGCAACATGCAAAAGTCAGAAACGCAGCGCAGCTTTTGACGGCAGATCTTGAGATACCTATGCATATAAAGCACATGACTTGGAATCCCGGGTGCCACCTTAGGTGCCCAGTGACTACTTGGCGAGCCTTGCCAGATTCCACGGGGTCTGAGGTTCAGACCCCACCAGCTGGGGAACGGCGCGTTGCCGGAACTTGGTTTTCAGATATGTAGAAGGATTCCTGATATGGCTATATTATGTTACTTCAGTGTCCGCCGTTCCCCGGAGCTCACACCCAAGCCTCCAAATGGCCATTAAACGGGCCTGCGTCCACAAGCCGTCGCGGGCCGTTGCCCAGCTTGCCTTGACGAGTAACCTCCCATAACATCCAGAAAGCCGTCAATCACCTTTGGTGACTGCCGCGGACAATAACAAGCAATACTGCCATCGGCACCCTGCAGCACCATGTCAGTGCGCACCACCTGGCTCCACAAGAGGCGGTGGGACATGCAACAAGCATCAGACTAACCCTAAAGCACAGCAAGCGTTCCCTGGACCTGCTGGGCGTGCCTTTCGGACCTTAGAAAGCATCTTGTGGCCAGCGGCGAACACCGAACATGCGAGAAGAACCCTTGCAAGACGCCAGACAAAACTCCCGAACCGAGGGCCATCTGAGCCCAAAGTTTCCCAGAGAGCCGAATACTCAGTTATGCCCAGTGCTTATACTATGTAGAGATCCTTCATATGACTGAAGGCATATTCCCCTATTTCAGGGATACGGGGCTCTTTGGGTCCTCTACCGACAAATCCGCGAAGATCTGGGGCCGCGGCGCGGCTTGGCCGGCGACCCTTTGGGGCGATGGGGGGTGCCTCCTGCAGACGAGTTTGAGGGTTTAGGGTTTAGGGTTTAGGGTTTAGGGTTTAGGGTTTAGGGTTTAGGGTTTAGGGTTTAGGGTTTAGGGTTTAGGGTTTAGGGTTTAGGGTTTAGGGGTTTTTTGCCACTTGCCCTAGCAGCCTCGCAACCACACTGCAGGGATGCAGACGTCTATCAGATGGACTGAGGGTTCCGGGGTTTCGGGTCCAGGGTTTAGGGTTTTCGTCACCTGCCAATAGCAACCTCGCCACCACACTGCAGGGATGCAATACGTCCACACTGGAAGTGAAAGGCGAAGGCACGAGACGGGAAAAGTGACAGAGTTTACTTTGGGTGAGGCCCAGGGTTCAGGGTTTGTTGCTCCCGCATGGCTGGCCGAACTGCAAAGCAGGGTTTAGGCTTTAGGGTTAGCTCTTGCAGGTCATGCAGGATGGTTGCCGACATTCAGTTCAAGCCCCGACTTGCGGAGCTCCCCAATTGGCCCAACACTACCCAAAAGATTTCCCAAGTATCACAGTACGAAAGTACGAGAAAAGTACTACTGGAAGAAGAGGGCACCCACGGCAGGGAGTAGCTGAGTGGCTCCCTTAAGGATTCATATACTGGTTTCTTGATGTTCCTCTGCCAGGGAATTTGAAAATTAGGGTCCCTACATGTACGCCCTAAAGAGGCTTGACCAGAGGGGATTCTCAAGTAGCAAGAAGCAGCCGCAACGCCGCAGGATTCGGGGTTTGGGGCTTCGAATCTCACAGTCGCACAAGGCAGGCAAGGCTTTGGAAGGTCTCGGTATGACAAGGTCATGGCGCCACTTGCTTCTGCAGCCCACTCATAACACGGGTTTAGGGTTTAGGGTTTAGTGTTTAGGGTTTAGGTTTTTTTTGCTTAGGGTTTAGGGTTTGGGGTTGCCTTTGCATTTCATATTGGGTTTTGGCCACCGACAAGGGTCCAGAATTTCCATGATCATCCCTTGTACTTTCGGGGTGAGGATACCAGAACGGCCTGGGCCCTCGCCCTCGCTTTCTCCGTCTTTCTGCAGGAACTCAGGGGGGGCGGAGATGGGGGCCTTGGGGTGCCTCATGGGGGGGTGTGCAGTCCGCTGACCTTGAGACGCCAAGTTTGTGTTGCCTCATCCAGGCCTCGGTGCCAGGTTTCAAGGGGTTGTCTTGGGGCTTCTGTGACACGTTGAGGTGAAGGGCTCAGACCAAGATTCCCCAGGAAAGACTGTTGGCGTTTGAGGCAGTATCTTGGCAGGGCACTGGTTCCATTCTCAGGCCGCCGAAAAGCAGTCGCTCCAGAGCTCTAGCTTCTAGGGGAGGTTTGGTGCTTGCATTGTTGCGCACTGGCGTTCTCAGGCTTCGCGGTTTGGGGATGCTGCATGATGCCGGTTTGTCGGCCGGAGACGTGCAAACAATTGTTCCAAGGCACCTCCATAGTGTGCCACCCAGCAAAGTCATTGCAAGGCATGACTGGACTGACACTTACGCACACGGGCACTTCGGGAAGCACGTGGCCACACCACTGGCGGTACCTCTATGGACAACATCATCCCTCCTCGGTAGATCAAACCAGTGCCACAAACCCTCGACCTCGGGCAGGGTCATGAATCCTTGCGGCCCAGTGCACGAGCAGGCTGGCCCAGTACCGTCGACCCAATAACAGAATTCTCTGCAGCGCGAAAACCATGAGGGCACATCCTCAGGTGGAAGGCAGAATGCCGGCCAGAATGCCTTAAAACGCCTAAAGTCGCAAGTCCTACTTTCGTGCTGCGCCAACAGAGAGCATTCATGCAGCTCCGCAGGGGGGGGGAACAAGTCACGAAGCGCGTCACCTCCCCCGGCTAAGGAGGATGGTTACATCTCCTTCTGCTTAGTAAGAATGGACACAGGCACCCTAGGAGCCTAAGACCAAACCGTAAAGGACGCATGGGAAGACCGCGAAGCGGTCTGGGGTAGGGCCCTGAGCCCTTACATTCCCTCTGATGTACCTCATTTTCATGTGGGGAGTGGGGAGGGTCTTTTCTGGGATTCCCATTTTGCCCCTTTCTCCAAGAAACAGCTCACAAAACTCCGCCATGTCAATCTCCCCACTGCCGTCGGTGTCAGCCACGCCTACTGCAGCTTTGGGTGAGTGCAACGTGTACCAGGAACCGACAAATCATGGGTTCCTTCTCTGCCCCCCCAAAGAGGCTGCATCTGTTCCACGAAGCACCCCGAAGATCCCCCCAAAGCTTAAGATTGCACAGCAGGACCCAGTGGCAAGCGAAACCACCAATGCAGCCCATCTGGCGCGCGCTGCACTCCAGACTCTAAACCTCAACCTTGCCGGATCTGCTCTTCTAAGCATGACTTGACAGGGCTTACTCAGAGCAACGACAAGCGACTGATAAACTCCTTGGCGTAATCTTTATCCTGAGTGCAGCAGCTTGCTTGCAGATCCCTGCAGCTCAGCAGACGTCATGACGTGATGTGAAGTGTGCAAAGTACAGGCAGCGAGGACGTTGCAAAACCGTCTGCATAACAATTGCTGCTGACGCGCATGTCTGCTTGAGATGGTGAGGCGAAATTCTTGAAACGCATCCGAGGAGCAATGATGCCGGAGATAACAAGCTCATTTGCAGACACACTTCCTCCGCCATCTTTGTCAAAGTAGTTGAACACTGCCTCGACGCAGCACTCCACACTTGAAAGACCCCCACGTTCCCTTTCAGAGCTTGCCGCTTTCGTGAGCCATCTGAAATCAACTGAGACTGTTCCGCAACAATCGAAAACCTAGACCCTGATTCGACTCCTGAACTCTTAAACCCGAAAACCCTCCCTATAACCCCGTTGTGCATCCAGGCCTCCAACAGGTTGCTGGGAAATTGTTAACATCCAGCTTGCAGCCCCCTTTAACCCCTAAACCCCTAAACCCTGAACCCTAAACCCTAAACCTTAAACCCTAAACCCAAAACCCTAAACCCTAAACCCTGAACCCTAAACCCTAAACCCTACACCCAATGGGGAGCCTGGAGAGCTGCCTTCTCTTCGGAGGGAAGCACGGGCGGGGGGCTCACTTGCCACTTGTCGCCTTGACTCGAGCATTGCACATCGGGTTTAGGGTTTAGGGTTTACGATTTAGGGGCGAGGGAATTGGAGTTCAACCTCAGACAAGCCAAGCGAGATTCTGAGCCCCGTCAGCATAGCAAGCCCCATAACCACCAGCTCCCCCAACCACCCAACCTTCCGACCAAATTTACAAAAAGACAGTAAGAACAGAGGTCGGACGACCAGCTCCAGCTGGGGCAGTCCCAAGTTCACTCTGACTAGGCGCTTTGGGGGTTTAGGCCCAGGCCGGCAGGGAAGGGCCTCGGTTTGACCCGGTCGAGGCAAACTTCTGGGAGGCTTCCGATGGATGCAAGGCACGAGTGCGGTTGATCTCGTCACACCAGCTTCTCATCTGTTTCAAGTCCTCCTCGGTGGAGCAGGACCAGATCAAGCGCATAATATCCTGAGCAGGGGCACAGAGAATGCACAGTAGGGCTGGCCTAGGCTTTGGAATCCCTAGCCTGCTATGAACCCAGATTGGCATCAGCCGTTCAGCAAAAACGGTAGAACACGTGCTACAGCAATGCAACTGCCCGTCCTCGATGCAGAAGCTCTGCTTGCGTGCGTTTGTGAGCACCTGTCACCGAGACCCCATGCACGGCCACGGCGTGCACTCTCAAATTTCTGTTCTCTGGCCATCTAAAGCCGCAGCAGCCATCGACCATCGAATTCGGCAAAACAACAACACCCCAAGATAACTCAAACCCCTCCCATGTTTGAAACCACTTCCCCCTAACAGCCCCTGAATATTGCTGATGGTGCCTGCTAGATCATGGGCATGCTACTAGCCATCCTACCGTCCGAAAGTCAAGCGCCCTCTGCTACAACCCTAGGCCCGAGACAAAACCCTTATTAGACCCAGGACCTGGTGGACAAAACTTTTTTCTGTTTCGCTCCTGCGGTATCCTGTCTGCTGGACAAAACCACAAACCCCAAAACCCAACATCCTTCACCCCTTCATCCCCTCTGGTGCGGCAGCAGGCGGATGAGAGGCGGTCGCAGAAACGGTGCACAAAGCGAGGCCGCTCCTAGCATCACCCGGCACGAACGAAGCTTAGCGTCCCCCTTCATGCCCCAAAACACAGTAGACTCCCCTGGCCGAGGCTGAGATTTACAGCACATCATAAATCAGGTCCCTGCAGTAGTCCCAGGGTCGAATTCTCTGCCTACCACGAACCATCAACTAAGAATGCACCACCACCCATAGAATCAAGAAAGAGCTATCAACCCTGTCAATCTGGACCGAGTAAGCTTCCTGATAAGCTTCCTGATAAGCTCCCTGATAAGCTTCCTGACAAGCTTCCCCGTGTTGAGCCAAATTAAGCCCTCCACTCCTGGTGGTGCCCTTCCGTCAATTCCTTTAAATTTCAGCCTTGCGACCATACTCTCGCGGAACCCAAAGACTTTGAATTCTCATAAGGTCTGAACGAGTCGTACAGGCATAGGGAACGACTTCCAATCTCTAGTTGGAACAGTTCATTGCTTAGAATAGGACCATGTCTGATCTAAGACTTTAAGAATTCACCTCTGACGGGCAGATACCAACTCTAGGAAACCAGCAAAAAAAAAAACCTTCAAGAACTGTGAAACGGACGTTTTCCAAATGAAAGGTCCCGTTTTTGAGAAGGGGAGGGGGAGGTACTTTGTTAAGAGTCAGATACTCTCGCGGATGGTCAGCACAAGGGTGGCTGGGCATTTGCAGCATTTCAGGATATTGCACCTGCACTGTTTGAAGATTCATGGTACTTATTCACCAAGTATGACTGTACTTGTAAGGGTACTCATAGCCATATTAGGGCACTTATGGGGCTACAGCAGTGTCATCAGCAAGAGACATCAATGCAAGAGCGATGCTCATATCGGAAGCGCGTCTCGTCTATCCTCGGCAACTGCACATCTGCACAATCCCAATCAGTCCTCGGTCGGAGTATTGGCAAGCCAGCCCGGCAGCCGACTTCCTCCACCTCCACACAACGAAGGTGCACGGGATGTTGCAACTCGAAACATCGAATAGGCACTGCTTGCTGAGCCATTCTGGAAGAGGAACCCTAGTCTTGCGAACCCATTCGCAAAGAAGAAGCCATTAATAACATTGGCAAAAAACAGAAAGAAACTCTCGGCGCTGCTAGCACTTGATAATAAGCTCTCAAAAGGGCGGGTGGGCTGTTGGGTGAACTTGCGCTTGAAGACTCGCCGTGCACACAAAGAATGAGTCATTCTTAGCGTTCGATTCGAGGCAACTGCTTCTGGGCCCACTAAGCTGGGCCCCCCTAGACCCTAAACCCTAAGCCCTAAGCCCTAAACCCTTAACCCTAAACCCTACACCCTAAACCCTAAAACCTAACCCACCGAGCTGGGCTCACGGCTAGCCCCATCGAAGTTCTTGCCGCTCATGGTATTGGAGCCCGCCGTCCTCAGTCGATGAACGAATTTTCGGTTGATATACCATGTTGTGGCTGTGCTGATTGGCCTGCTCTTGGGACGTCCTATCAATGCTCCACACATCCAAGCGGCTGAGAAGCAGAAGATGGGGCTGCAAACAGGGGCTTTAACTTGCACAAGAACTTGTTTAGGGTTTAGGGTTTAGGGTTTCGCCACCCGCACTGCGCGCACGCAAGGGTTTAGGGTTTAGGGTTTAGGGTTTAGGGTTTAGGGTTTAGGGTTTAGGGTTTAGGGTTTAGGGTTTAGGGTTTAGGGTTTAGGGTTTAGGGTTTAGGGTTGTTTTTTAGGGTTTAGGGTTTAGGTTGCTTTTTTAAGGGTGTAGGGTTTAGGGTTTAGGGTTTAGGGTGCATGTCCGAAAGCCGACAGTGTCAATGGCACCCATGTTCTCCAGGCCAGGACTCCAATCGGCGGCAGCCACCACGTCTATCATCAAGCCTGGGCTCCAACAGCAGCGTACAGGAAGTTGCAGGCACTGTTTGCGCATTCCATGTCATCACAGTAGCAGCGGCAAGAGAGTCACGCCAACAGGACATGTGCTTCAAAAAAAGCTCCTTGTAGCACAGGTAGTAGAAAGCCGCGGAGGGCGCGCAAAAAGGCAGTAGTGTCTGGATGTTGAGATATGTACATGTGTGCCTTCTCGAATCATGATGCCGTGGGCGGCAACATGCACACAAACCAATTTATCGGAGTGCAGATTGAGCATGGAGCATCTCCTGATTCGGACAACCAGACCACTGTGCCAAAAATGCGCTACTACGCTCCGCTCGACGAAGGTGTGGACGGAAGGGTGAGACCCTAAACCCTAAACCGTAAACCCATGGTGTCTATCCTCCTTGTCATGGGCAGAATGGACGCATCACGAGCCCTGTTTTGCATCCAGGCCTCTTCGAACACTGCCGGGTTTAGGGTTTAGGGTTTAGGTCTTTTTTAAGGGGTTTTTGGGCATCCGGCTAGCCACTGCACTGCGGGGTCTCATGGTTGGTCTCGGAAAAATAAAATAAAATGAGATTCACCCGAGGTTCAGGTATGACCTAACCGGGATATCGCCCTAAGGCATTCAGATGAGGAAATTCCGAATTAGGGTTTAGGGTTTAGCGATAGCTGAGGCTCAGACCCTAAAACCTTAAGTGCCCTGGTACGCATATTAAACCTGGCAGCGATCTCCTAGACTCCGCACTTCCGCCAGGTCGACGCGCCCGGAGCTGTCAACATCCTCAGCAGGAGCGAAACTATTGCGATCTTCTTTGCTGGTTCATAAGGACAGATATATGTTTACCAGCGCGGTGTACTTTAGTATGTGTCTGCTCCTTATTTTCATGAGAGTATGTACTTGTATTCATTGCTAAGTACCAGGATATCTATGATATCAGTACGATTCGCACCTCCCTAGGGACAAGCGGAGGATACAAATCGAACTTCACCGGCTCTGAGTATCACGCACCAAGGTCCCAAGAACAACGAAGCGCCAAGCAAAACCACCAACCACGATACTGCAGGAAGACCGTGCGCTTGCCTAGTTCAAGCAATGCAGCAGGACAGTGCGTCATGTCGAAAAGTAGAGGAACGGGAGTCGAGACGGTTTAAGGCTGTAGAGATCTTGGGTTGCCGATGAGCCTGGGCTACACCAGGGGAGCCTGCTTTTCGAAAAAAAAAGCTCGCGTGCTTCATTACGTACCATGGAACTTTCACCTTTAGGCCCTCTAAGGCGTAAGCTTCTCCAACGTAGAAGTAGCGTGTTCAGCTGATGTGGCCTGTCTCATAGCATCATCGGTTCTCTTGTACAGTAAGCTGAATTCACACATCCAAGCTCAAAGAAGCCGGACATGCTCAGGTATTCGTTCATCACACGCGCTCACATGCTCTTGCGCGACCACCTTGTCTCTCACTGCTATCTGCTGGAAGTAAGAGCAGTCACTACGCGTCCATGCACATTACTATTTCCTTCTCGGGGACCACGCTGGACTCGTAGATTAGCGCGATCTCTGATGTTACAAGGGCTCTGTGTCTTCCAAGCACGTCCTCTCATTCAGTCAAGCTTCAATTCTGTCCCAAGCACGCAGCAGCTTGTGCATGTCTTCTTTCGTGCCTGAGCTACACATCTTGTGGCGCCTTCCCGGCGCTCATCGACAAACCCTGGATGCGCTCTGCCGCGAGAGGTGGATTGCACTGAGCCAGGAGCCGCAGCTTTCGAAAAACCTGCGCGAAGAAACCCGAAATCAACGGCTGCCAGCCAGCATGATGCACACATGATGATAGCGCGGCGCATGTTCTACTGGCATGTTCACTAGCATGGAAGATGCAGGGATCGCTCGTACTGTCCACATAGAATACTGTAGCATGGCTCGTGCCAATGGGATTCTATTGGTGTGTAGATTCAAAGAATTTCATGGACGACGTCCAGATGCTTTCCGAAATTTTCCGATTGACACAATGGGCACATGAAGCATTACGCTGATACCAGGCAGGTTGCACATTCTCGCGCTCTCTCTTGTTGCGGCAGTTCCTGAGCTGGGTCTGGAGATGTTAACCCTTCACGGCACTCAACAATACGACATAGAGCGTAGCTTGCCATGCTCGCAGGTGAGTCGTCAACCATAGGAGGAGATTCGATGATGTTCCGGCATCCGCTTTCTTGCTACCGGGCGAAACATGTCAAACTGCTATCTCCGGCTTCTCAGGCAGGGCTCTCATTGCCAACTGCACCGAGAACAAACCTCAGCACGATTGACACAAGCCTTTGCTAAGTCTCGTTCAGTACGTAACTTTCGCACTTCAGCACTTGTCCCATGATGTTAAGGGACCTGGGCTCCACTTGGAGGTTCATGGTACTTACTAACCAATTATAACTGTAATTATAACTGTACTTACAACCATATTATGGCACTTAAGGGGCTTAGAAGCGGGTTATAAGTACAGAAATAATTGGTTAAGAAGTACCATGAACCTCCAAGCACAGGAAGACTGCTACACTGCCGGTGGTGCATCTTTTTTCCCCTGGTCGCCATCCCCGCGCTGCTCACACTGGCGGCCTAAGAAGCTGCGGCCCAAGTCCATCTTCGCTGGATCCTAAACCCCAAACCCTAAACCCTAAACCCTAAACCCTAAACCCTAAACCCTAAACCCTAAACCCTACCGTGGAGAAAGGAGCATCCCAAGGCCATTAACAGCCCGAGCTGCAGCTGCACAGAAACTTTGCGCGCTGGCCTCTCCCAGCATGGTACATCTAATCCAAGAATCTAAACTATAGCGAACTTGGAACCCTAGCAAAAATTAAATTGTTTGCTGTTTCTTAGGAATCATAACAACCAAAATTAAAATCATTTCCAAGTACCCCTAAGTAAAGGCTTGTCACGTCATTGCACATCCCATGGTCCAACTGAGTGGTGTTCCTCTATTGACCTGTAAACTTGTACAATCATACCCCACTGATCCACATAAATGACATGTTTGAACTCTACGAGTTCGGCACTACCCCTGCTCTCACGTTGGCTGACGTCTTGGTCAGAGAGCAGGCCCCAGGCACCATGGGGGCCTGAACTGAATGCGCCTGATGCAGAAACCTGAGCTCCGGCACTTTATTATAGTTAGCAGCCTTGCGGATCAAATTTCCAGACAGCACAAGGACCCTCAACCGACTGAGATGCTGCAAGGGAAGGGTCAAGGGATCGAAGCAGGTGCTGCGCACCAGACCCTGACATAAACCTCCCTGGACCCCCCTAAACCCCCTTAAACCCCCCCTAAACCCCCCCTAAACCCTCCTAAACCCCCCCCAAACCCCCCTAAACCCCCCAACAGTAAACCCGCTCTGACTTGTGCGTAGTGTATCAGCCTGCTACTGAGCCTTCGAGTCACTGGCCGCCCATCACCACTGCCTGCGGCTGCAGCTGATAGCCTTCCAAGTTTCGGAGCAACAAAATGCCGCAAAATAGGGTTTAGGGTTGAGGCTTTAGGGGTTAGGGGTTAGGGGTTGGGGGTTTAGGGTAGATGAAGGACAGGCTACAGAAGAGAGTCGAACGACTCTACACAATTTGTCAAATGCGTCGCAATGCAGGGCGTCACATTTACGATCGAGACTTACCACATTGAAGTTTTGAATGTCACAAGTGAGATCGGCCATCAAACTGTCATTGCGAAATGGTGCTTCAAGTTGTATGCTGAGGAGTACTGCTTTCACTCACTGTTACAGGTCAACATATTCTTGCGAAACTTATCTACTCATCCCGGCCAAACAAGAAAAATTGGATTTAAAAAAGCAACAACGCGCGAGCCATCCTGTTGCCTCCAAGTACTCCGCAGGATTGGAAACTGAAGGATTCTGTGGGGGTGGGCACTCCAAGGACAGGAGACCGGGCAAGGAGTATAGGCGAGGAAAGCGAGGGAGCAGAATGATTAACTGAAAACCGAACAACCCGGCACCGAGGGCGGGGACGAAGAAAGCACAACAGTACAAAACACGATGGCTTGGTCAACTCAGTCCTTGTGAGTCAACAAATGTCAACATTGCATCACTGAGCTGCTGACACGTCGGTGCAGGAGTGTTGGGGTGACGGATGCAATCTGCCATCGAATGTATGATAACTAAGAAAACGATGAAAAATGGCGACCTGAAGTGCAAGATCAGCAGCGGACAATGACTGGTGAGCCAGCCCGCACGGGCGCAGTGACCGCTCCATGGGGTGATGGGGAGCGAACAGCGCAGCTGGCTGCCGGCCGCCTGTGGTGGAGAAACTTGCCGTGCTTGGAGGTTCATGGTAATTATTAAACAAGCATAACTGTAATATATAACCCACTTCTAAGCCCCTTAAGTGCCCTTTTTGACCCCGCGAGCTCTGCCGTTAAATGCCCTAATATGGGTATAAGTACAGTTATAAGTACAGCTATGATTGAGTACCGTGAACCTCCAAGTAGCAGGCGTGCCAAGTGCGCCCTCTCTCACGCCCATTGATGCGCCAGGTGCCAGATTCTGTGAACTTGATCCACAGTGAATGCATGAAGAGGGAACCGACATGAATTCCATCTGAAATGCAGAGGAGCCGCACACAATACTGCGTGTTGTTTGGCATCGCCTCTTGAACAAACCGTCAACTATGCTGCTCTTGCACACTTCATCGCACTTCCAAAGAATTTGCATCGTGTCTCTTCACTACTTATGCTGGAACCACTTGCATCCCTTGATACTTGCAGCCCCAGCACAGGCACAGCGCACGGCGAGCGACCGCGGGTGGTGCCGCCGACATCTGGCACCCGCGCGCCTGCTAAACAAACGTTCGTAGCGGTATGATCTCATGACATAGCGTCGCTCTGCAGAATCCACGCCCCTTGTCGGGCATGGGCTGGCATGAGGCCAGCGCCATTACGAAAGAAGACATCACACTATGCACTTGCGGCCAGATAAGCCCAGGATGACAAAGCACGAAACCCGAATTTGGGATCTTGCAAATGTAGGAAGGACTACGTGGACTACTTACTTCTCTCCTCCTGCAACCCCGACTCTCGCAAGCCGTAGACAAGCAACACATACACACTGCCGAGCAGCCTGCAGGTGGTATGGCGGCTGCATATCTTGGCGTGAATAGGACGCCCTCACCACTGGCCTAGACGCCACAGAAATCACACCAAACAACAACTTGCATCCATCATACACACAGAAACATGTGACAATGCGGCAATGGCAGCTCTGAGCTTCCGGAGCAGCTACAAAATGCCACACGCACAGCACTTCCCCGTGACAGGGCGACGTGGAAACGGAAGCTTGCATCATAGAGGCCGAAATGTTGCACGGGGATGTCGCCACCTTGCGATGGAAATCGTATGCAATGCATGTAGAAACGCAGATGGTATGTAAACGCAAACCCTACATCGAATCCAGGCCGCACTGGCTGCGTGCACAGCATATGATACTTGCACAGCGCTTGGCTCATCACAGCTTTCGGTTGCCATAGCGAAAAAATGCTCTGTGTGTGTGGGTGTGCAAAAAGCTGGCCGGACCTTAGCCATTCGCGCAGGATAGCAGGGAGACGGCGTTCGCCCAGGGGCACGACCCCTGCCAACCACCGCTGGCGCGCTGCCCCTGGTCACCTGGGATGCGAAGGCCCGTTGCCCGAAGAGACCACGGCCACAGCCGTCCAGCACTCCATCAATCTGAGAACCACACACAGCATACTGAGCTTCAAACAAGGCGCTGGTAGGGCATAGCTAGAGCTCTGAGCCAATGGCGGTGACGTGCCTCTCGGAGTGATGTTCGCCTGTGTGTAGCATGGCACAGGAGACGGCGACCTCACCGTGTAGGTAATTTGCCGGGGAGGGCTTTGGCTACACGGATGTGGTGCTCGTGGTGCCTGGTGCGCCAGCACTATCCGAGGCGAAGGTACCGGGGAGCGGCCTCGCTGCTCCACCATTTGCTCGACAGACTTCACATGAGGACCAGGCGGATATGCCGCAGACCCACTGCGGACGCCAAGGATGTGACCTAGGGCCGGGGGTGGGGCGGGGCAAAGCATCGACCCACTCCACGCAGATCCTGGAGTCGGACAAAGCATCGAGCCTGGACCGCTTGGCGGCGCAGTCGGCGGCGCATTCGGCGGTGCATTCAACGGTGCGTTCAACGGTGCATTCAGCGGTGCATAGGGCAGTCCGCGAGGCCCTGCTGGCGCACACGTACGGACGCTGGGCATTCGGGGCTCGAAGCTTGAATGCCGCCCTCTGCCCCGGCAGACTGAATCCGAGCTCGTCGTGCCTGGAGCTGATCGTCGGGGACTGACATAGGTCCATCTCTGTGGCGGCACTGGGGACGGAAGCCGTGGTGAGGCTGCCGAAGGATGCGGCCATTGGCGAGGCGGTGGTGAATACGCCATCTGCCTGCGTGGCTGCTGGAGGGCAACTTGCTCTGGGAGATAGCCTCCAGCACTGAAAACGCAAGCAACTGTGCAACTATGTGCAACTTGTATAGAGTCAGAGCTGAAGCACCACTTTGTGCATTGTGCAGGCAAGAGGCTGCCGAGGAGACCTGGAGCCTGTCCGACCCATGGGGTGAAGATCGGAGCACCTGTCGCCTGCGCAACCCGAGGCGGGGAGTAGGAGATGCGCCCCGGATGCGGCACACTCGGATGCGGCCCCAGGCTGTAGGTGTGCCTGCCAGTGTGGGTGAAACATGAAACGCCGTCGAATCGCACTTGTCACGACGTGGCATGCGAATGACATAACCAGCATCCTGCCAGCATTACAAAACAAAGTTTCCCTCTCACACTTGCCTCTGACACCTCATGGCTGCTTGTGTGTCAGCGGCGCTCCCCCCAGAGGCCTGCAAGGAAGTCTGGGAGAGATGGGAAAGTGTTCCACGAACTACATCCAAGTCTCCATGTGCCCCCAGCTATTGTTGCAAGGTGGCCCGCGGCGCAGGCAAGGGTGGCGGTGGGGGCAGCCGTGGCACCGCAATCGGTTCCAAGAGCACCTACGGAGCTTGCGTGGCTGAGCTGGGTTAATGCAAAGGGAAAACACAAGCCGGGGGTCAAACCATCACAGCACGCATGACTTTGCCAAACCTCTGCACCTATCCAACTGGAACTTCAACTCATAGGTTAGATTGGCCCCCTCGCAAGGCCTGGGACGGCGGGGGACTTCTGCTATGCTCCGGAGACGATCCCCTCGCAGGGGTGAAGCTCTCCGAAGCCAAAGCAGCCTGCGTTTGACATCGTAACGTAATTAAGTAGAAGGCTGCTTTTGGGGGTGTTTGGGGATGTTGCTTAGAGGGTCTGGGTCGCCATGCGGAGCGTTTCATCGGGGGCGAGGGAGGTCCTCCCTCCAGAATCACGGCGCTACATGGGGCTACCCAGCGTCTAACTCCATCTCATCCACGTCCGTCCAGCTAGGGCAGCTTCAAGAGACTCGTTTCGTCTGTTAGATCCGGCCCCAGGTCGCCCAGTAGCTTGGGGACAGCATCTTCCTCGTCCCTGTCCGTCTCGTCGTCGTTGCGCTGCTCTTCTCTTCTATTCTGATACTTACTCATCTGTTCCGTCGTCATGGTCTCTCTCCTTCTCCCTCAATGTAAGGAAGGACAACAACACGCCAGAACCGCATGAAAAAAAAAAACGCAGCCTGAAGACCCGCCCACACCGCCTTCGAAAAGAAACAAACTACGCTTGTGGAGCCTCACTTGGCGAGGCTGCGCCCATCGAAGGTGGAGATGGGGAGTCCTTCAAAGGAGTTCATTTGCGGCACTGAACTGACTGCTCACCGCGGGTTTTACGGGGAGCGGCATGTCATTTCAACTCCTCCCCCTGAAGCCAACTAAGGTCACGCAGGTCACGACGACGACATACGACGACCTTGTTACGGAGCTAGAACCATAGACATTCTGAAGATTTCTGCAGTACACCTGTTGGACGTCATGAAACTGCGGCTGAATGGGTGCGTGTACCACAAATGTTGTTCAATGCCCTTGCCCTATTGGTTGCAAACCTCTCGGCTTGGCTGCTGCCATTTCCCCCTAGCCAGCACTGCGACCACTGGATCGCTACCCCAAACCCTAAACCCTAAACCCTAAAGAAGCATGATCTCAGCAACCGGGAATTATCGACTCCACGCCAACTGCTTCTACTCTCTCTGCTCCGCCTTGGTTTTGCTGATGTTTGGCGCTACGCCCCTCTAAACATTTTTGAGGGGGTTGTAGTCATTGTGGTGTTTCAGTAGCTGCTGCAGACACCCGTACGTTCAGAAACGATCTGCGGCGCAGGAGCTCACGCAAACGTTCCCAGATGAATCAAGGCTTGATGCCATGGACGTTTGGCATCGCCCATGTGACGCTTGCAAAGATCCAACATCCGAGAATTTCTTCCCAGGCAAGTATACCGAGATTTGTCTCCTGAGGGTCAGCTGGAGGATGCTGCTCTTCCGGGAGGGATGGAAGAGACTCCTGCAAGATAGAGTCGGTACAGCGAGGCCCGAGGTGCTTCTTACACTGTAGTTGCCTCAACCCCAAACGCTACTCACAGATCTCCCCCAAGCCTGCTTTCCTTCGCTCCAGGTCCCACACAGGTCCCTCTCCCAGAAATCTTGGGGCCCCCCGAATACCTACGCATGCATACCATGGTCCTTCTTGTAGAGGGTAACAGTTTGACTAGGTACAAGCTTCAACTTGCTGTGCAACAGGAGCCCTGCACTACGTGGGTCACTTAAATCATGATCCCCAGCTGGGTCTTCGTTACAGTGGGTTCGTTGAAGGAAACTACAAAGCACGGCTCCTGCTCTGGCTGCCCTGGCTGCGGAGAAGGGGAGGCTGCTTCGGAGGAGGATGTCCGCGGGGAGGGCACCGGCTCCTCTACTTTCATCCAACGAATCACAGGGCAGGGTTGAGGGATGGGGGTGGTCCGCGGATAGCTTCCGGCTCGAGCTTAAGATGCTCTGAAACGGACAACTTTGGGAACCACACGGCAGCACCTCTGTGCGTGTTTGAAGGTGCGGATAGGGCGTCGCGCGTGCGCTGCCTCGTACTCGTGCAATGCTTTCTTGGGCGAGAGAGGAGATACACTTGCCCATCTACCCCTTTCCCTTGAACCCCGTGCAACTCCAAGGCCACTCGGTCTCAATTATACTTGACATCAAAGAAACATAACAGCCATGCGCCGTGAATTACATGTCAGAATGCTCCCTCCCCCTCTATAGCAATCCACCGCTCAGAAGCTCAGAAACGAGGGGTCGGATCAGAGCGGGTAAGGGGTCATTTTGGAACACAGAAGGGAGTCATTTTGGAACACAGCAGGGAGTCATTTCGGAACACGAGAAAGGGTCATTTTGGAACACAAAGAGCAGAAAATAGGTCAGCGCCTAACAAAAAATGCACGCGTGCGATCACGGCAGAGGGTTCGGCGAACGAAGTTACGAATGCGCATAACACACTGTAAAACGCATGTCGACACCCACGATCCCCGCAGAGGGTGCACGAACGCATTTGCAAATGAGCAAAAACACACTGTAAAACGCATGTCGACACCCACGATCCCTGCAGAGGGTGCACGAACGCATTTGCAAATGCGCAAAAACACACTGTAAAACGCATGTCGACACCCACGATCCCCGCAAAGGGTGCACGAACGCATTTGCAAATGAGCAAAAACACACTGTAAAACGCATCTCGACACCCACGATCCCCGCAAAGGGTGCACGAACGCATTTGCAAATGCGCAAAAACACACTGTAAAACGCATCTCGACACCCACGATCCCCGCAGAGGGTGCACGAACGCATTTGCAAATGCGCAAAAACACACTGTAAAACGCATGTCGACACCCACGATCCCCGCAGAGGGTGCACGAACGCATTTGCAAATGCGCAAAAACACACTGTAAAACGCATGTCGACACCCACGATCCCCGCAGAGGGTGCACGAACGCATTTGCAAATGCGTACAAACACACTGTAAAAAGCATCTCGAGACCCACGATCCCCGCAGAGGGTGCACAAACGCATTTGTTAATGCGCAAAAAAACACACTGTAAAAAGCATCTCGAGACCCACGATCCCCGCACAGGGTGCACGAACGCATTTGCAAACGCGCAAAAACACACTGTAAACAGCATCTCGACACCCGCGATCCCCGCAGAGGCTGCACGAACGCATTTGCAGATGCGCAAAAACGTACTGTAAAAAGCACGGACGAAGTTGCGAATGCGCAAAAATGCATTGTAAAATGCATCTCGACACCCACGATCCCCGCAGAGGGTGCGCAAACGCATTTGCAGATGCGCAAACACGCACTGAAAAAAGCACGGACGGAGTTGCGAATGCGCAAAAATGCACTGTGAAAAGCATCTCGACACAGACGATGCCCGCAGAGGGCGCACGCACGCAGTTGCAAAAGCGCAAAAAAAACACACGCTAAACAGCACGTCGACACGCGTCATTGTTTTGTCTTCTTCAACGCGGTTTGGGGGAGTTTCGTCTTCGTCGACCAGGTGAGACAAAGTTCATCTTACTCTAATTGTCCGCACGCTAACCAGCGCTTGAAAATAAACTACAAGAAGCAGGTTTCGGGTTCTTAAGGTTAAAGATTATAGGGCGAATGAATGGAACCCTTCGTCCAAACCCTAAACCACCCAAACCCCAAAACCCTAAAAGGGTTTAGGGTTTTGGGGCATGGGGTAGCGAAGCCTAGCGGGTATGTTGAGGGCTTCAGAGCATAAAAGTTCGCGGAGTTAGGGTTTTGGGGCATGGGGCTGAAGTCTGCCGGGTAAGTTGAGGGCTTCAGAGCATAAAAGTTCACGCAGTGACTTCAATCTACTCCTGGGCTCAGGGTTTGTAGGGTTTATTTATAGGGTTTATAGGGGTTATAGTAATTAGGGCTCTAGGGTTGTGGGGTTTAGGGTACGTAGACCCTCAAAAGGCTTTGCGGCATCGCAGGCCAGGCGCCCAATAGTGTGGCAACTGGTGCTTGCCAGCAGCACCCTACACAATTAGGGTGGAGTTGTTTTTCCTTCCTTTTTTTTTGCTTCCCTTTTTTTTTTTTTGGTTTTCTTGGCTTGTGCTAGGAAAACCACAATTCCCTCCGTATTTTCAAAGGATTCTTACTGCTCTTCCTCAGATTACGGGCTCATTTTGTCGTATTTTCTTGCTAATTTTCTTGTATTTCCAGAGAGAACAAACCATCATTCCCTCTGCATTTTCCTAGGAATCATACTACTTTTCAAAGAATTTCGGATTTATTTAATTGGAATTCTTCGCATTTTCTGGTTCATTTTGTTGGATTTCCATAGAGAAAACCAGCATTCCCTCTGTGTTTTCTCAGGATTCATACTACTTGTCATAGGATTTTGGATTCATTTTGTTTTCTGGCTCATGTTCATGGATTTCCATAGAGAAACCACCATTCCCTTTGCGTTTTCTGAAGATTCATACTACTTGTTCATAGGATTTCGGATTCATTTTGTTGGAATTCTTCCTATTGTCTGCTTCATTTTCTTGAGTTTCCATCAAGAAAACCACCATTTCATACTACTTACTTTGCGTAGGATCTCGGGTTCATTTTGTTAGATTTTTTCATATTTTCTGGCTCATTTGCTTGGGTTTCCATAGAGAAAACCACCATTCCCTCTTTGTTTTCTCAGGATTCATACGACTTTTCATAGGAATTAGGATTTCTTTTGTTGGATGCTTCGTATTTTCTGGCTCATGTCATACTGCTTTTCGGCTCCTCTCTAGTCGCTACTGCGATTCGTCATCTGCGTCTGAGCCCTAGCCCTAAACCCTAGACCTTGGACCCCGGACCTTGGACCGGCGGAGGTTTTTCATTTGCAAGCACAATGCTTGCATGATGGGTTTCAAAAAAAGTTTCATATGCTTTGAAGCAAGCTTGCACGGCTTAAAAAAAGCGGGGGGGTTGGGGGGGGCGCAGCCCCCCCCCATTTGCAAACACAATGCTTGCATGATGGGTTTCAAAAAAAGTTTATGCTTTGAAGCAAGCTTGCACGGCTTAAAAAAAGCGGGGGGGTTGGGGGCGGCGCAGACCCCCCCCCATTTGCAAACACAATGCGTGCATGATGGGTTTCAAAAAAAGTTTCATATGCTTTGAAGCAAGCTTGCACGGCTTAAAAAAAGCGGGGGGGTTGGGGGGGGCGCAGCCCCCCCCCATTTGCAAACACAATGCTTGCATGATGGGTTTCAAAAAAAGTTTATGCTTTGAAGCAAGCTTGCACGGCTTAAAAAAAGCGGGGGGGTTGGGGGCGGCGCAGCCCCCCCCATTTGCAAACACAATGCTTGCATGATGGGTTTCAAAAAAAGTTTCATATGCTTTGAAGCAAGCTTGCACGGCTTAAAAAAAGCGGGGGGGTTGGGGGGGGGGCGCAGCCCCCCCCATTTGCAAACACAATGCGTGCATGATGGGTTTCAAACTCGAACTCGAACTCGATTCCGCAGCGGTCTGGTCTGACCTACTAGCTAGCTGTAGTTCATGACATATGTCACGGCCGCTCTGCGGCGGCGGCTAACAGCTTCGGGTATGGACAGCAAGAGACGTCCCGCAGGAACCGGAGTTCAACTAGACTGCAGGCAAAACGGTCTCAAGCGCAACAGAGCCTACCTGGACCTACCGTGAACAGGAAAGAAACGCGTGCTCACAAGCTCAAAAGGACGGTGTATGTACAGGGGTTACTATTCTACGGCCGGTCTCACAGTTCGCTCACTCACAGGGCTAAACAGTGTGGGCACACTTGCGCCGCAGATGTCCTGGGGCCGATGAGGGAGCGGCACCCCCGTGCTGATGGAACAACGCATGACTGCATATGGTGGCATGGTTGAAAAAGGACTCGGTACACTAAAGAAGAAGAGCACAAAAACACTCAGGGAGAGTGTAGCTATCTCATTTTCTCATCGCTCAAGACTCCTTAGCAGGGCGACCCGGGCATGAGATGCCGGTATCATGGCACTGTGGCCGAAAGGTCGGCTTCACATGTGCCTTCCCTGTACATAGGAACAGAGACAAAGGTTCAGACAGGGTTGCTAGCCTGTCCCCCCGTGCACCCGAGAGGGGGGTGCACCCCCACTTTTGTGAGAAAAATAAGCTCTCATCGTCAGGCCGATCCGCCTTCCCCAGCAGGGGGCCTGCGGATACAGCCAAGCACATAACAGTTGGACTGGATTTCGGGGCTTAAGGTTTCAAGCCTTTCCGATGCGACACCGTCGTCCATGTACCAGGCATCTGTCCTGCCCGGTATCAAGCCAACGGTTCTGTAGTGCCCTGTGAGAACTGTTTCACCCAGATGCACAATGATGGAGATGAGGTCATAGGCAAGCCAATCACACGCTATGCTGCTTTCATTTCTGAAGATCGGAAGGTGGACACAGCGATTGTTGAATGTAATAGGCACACGGGTCTTCCTCGTGACACCATTGGTCGTGGTATATCTAGGTAGGACAAGGAAAATGTGAGTCGGAGCTGTGCATAACGCATGCGGTTGGGCCTGCAGGTGCCAGTTAAGGATGAGGGTGTCCAGCTCCCCGTCTTGGATACCTCCAGGTGCTGCCAGAAGTAGCAATGGTGCAGCGGGCTCCCTGATTTCAGTAGTGCACCCCTCCTCAACCGCAACTCTAGCCTCCCAGTGAACGAGACTATCAGTCCAAGCAAGCTTAGGGATGATGAACTGTATGAATTCACTCACGTCATGCTGTCTGTTGGGCTGCGCCCAGCCTAACATGTACATGCGGAGAAACATGGCTGCATCCCAGTGCGTTTTGGCAAGTGCCTTCTGCCAAGCATCAGGTATGCGGCTCCCCGGCCTGAGCTGTACTTGCCACAGGGCGGCAGTTATGACGGAGTTGATGTAGCAAGTGTTGCCGCTATTTTTAAGCTTGAGGCGAGAGACACTCGGCACACCAGCAGGTGGCCGTGCACTTCCTGCAGCGCTCAGATGTTTTCCAGGGCCTTTTGCAGTGCCATTGCCAGTCCGTGGCGTTGCTGGTTTGGCGGCTGCAGTTGCGCTCCCACCACATTCCACACCGCGCAGTTGGCCAACTGTCGCAGTTTCTGATGCAGGATGTTTGCTCTCGGATCTCGCATGGCTACTTCGATGAGGAACACTGCTTTGTCGCCTTCCTGGGGCTCTTGCTTGGGACGCCTTTGGGCGCAGAACCTGGTGACCAGATCCGGAAGACACAGCTCGGCGACCTGGTTGATGAGCTCCGTCGCCTCTTCCACCTTCAGGCTCTTGGCTGTCGCCGACGGCTCCACCTGTTTGGTGGCCGAGTTCCACTCCTGATACACGAAGCGCTTCTGCTGGTCGAGCCACTGATGCTTCATCGCATTCTCCACGGCCGTGGGATCTCCTACCATCAGTTGGACTCTTGCCACGACCTCTTTCAGCAGGAGGCCCAGCGCAACGATTCTCATCGGGGGGACGTTCTCTCCTTTCTTCTGTTTTTGTTGCCATTCCTGCCCCGCCTTGAAAAGCGGCAGCAATATGGTTCCTGGGCCTTGTTGCTGGAGGTGGAAAGTGAAGGATGTGTCCAGGCGTAGACGGTTCAGGGCGTCCTCCTGCTGCAACGACAGATTTGCCAGGAGCGTCACCACCGAGTTCAGGTTCTCGTCTGCAATTTGCCGCCGGCCTCCCCGCTGTCCTCGCCGGGCCGCTTTGGGTCGCTTGTTCGGTGCGTTCTCGGTCTCCCGGTCCATTTCTCTCGGCTGCTTCGAGGTCTCTCTCATGTTCGTCGCTAACCCTGGTAGTAGGTTGCCGAAGACGCTCACCACTTCCGTCGTCATGTTCACAGTGTAGTCCTATCAGGGCACATTGGAAGATCACATTGCATTGGAAGTAATGTCTGGAGGGGGAGGACCTGTCACACCACGGGCAGGTGCCATTTCTGAGGAGTCGGGGCTTGACCTGCGCACATCGCTCCTCAAGTTTGCCGTTGGCGGTGACTGCCCACACGTCCTTGTGGGCCCTAACTATGTGTCTCTTTAGAGCCGTGGGATCTGCGATCCATCGCTTGCAAACACAGCAGTGTTGCTTGAGGGACGACACAACATCGGCATCTAGCAGACTTTTCCAGCCTTGTTGCCGAGCAGCATCAAGAACCAGCTTTTGGGCTATGGGAGGCGGCTCATTTGCAGTGGCCTCCTCTGGAGCTTTTGGATTGGTGCTAGTATCTGCTTCGGGGCCGACCGCGGCTCCCTGAGTACTGCATTCCGGATAAAGAACAGGGCAGTATCCTTTTTCAATATGCGCTTTAAGCCCAATCCATGCCCCGTATTTGAATTTACAGAAGGCACACTGGGGCAGACCGTTCAGTGCATGGTTTGCCGGATCAAAATTGAGCAGCTCTGGCTTATCTTCTGGGTGCTTCCATGCCTTATGCTGTCGGAGGCTAGTGATAGTGCGAAATTGTTGACTGCAATGCGGACAGGTATAAGGGTCTGACTCCTTATCTTCAGGAAGCTGCTCACCTGCACTCATCGAATGGAGTGAGTTGATAGCCAGCGCGAGCTGCGCCCGGACCTGTGGAAGGGCCCTAATGTCGCTGGGGCACTCTGCTGCAATTTTCTCAAGCGCGTCATGCATTCTCTGGCCTTGGTGAGCGAGAGCATGCAGGGGGTCCTCAGCATTGAGATGCTTCTGGATCTGTTCATTGGACACTAGGGTAAGATGCGCCGGCTTTTTGGCAATAGCACGCATCTGTCTGGCAGCCATTGCTCGAAGATGCTTGCGTCCTGTGGGTCTAACACCCACCGCCAGTAGCCCGTGCGCTGCTGAGCTCCACACCCCGGCTCTCCAGATTTGGTACCTGGGGCGGTTGTGCGTTACGCGTCTGGAGTTGATGGCTTTGCGAAGCTGGCTATATTGACCCCTCGCCTTACGCATACGTAGCTGAACAGTTTTCTCCTGGGCATCTCTATAGGAAATGACGGTACCTAGGTACTGATGTGTTTTCCTGAGGGGGATCAGAATCTGCTCGCCGTGTTGCATGAAGGCAAGGTGTGGGAGTTTGTCCTTAAAGACCTTAAGTTTCTGCAAGATCCTAATTGCATCTGCTCCCTTGGCGTGACACAGCACGACCGATTTGGTTGCGCTGAGAGTCATACCGTGGTCGTTAAAGGTTTGCACGACTTTTTGGATGCCGCCAATGGCACCCTGAAGGTCTTCGGCGCTTTTTAACGTCCATGCAGCTAATGCGTCATCGGCGTAAAAAGTGAACAGCTGCGTTACCCAGTCCCAGCCTAGGCGCTCCGCTAGTGTGTCAATGATAGCAATTGTGTGTGCCACAAACAAATACGGCGCGACCGTACAGCCTTGTTTGATGCCTCGTGTGGTCGTGACGTGGTCCTCATGAACGCCGACTGAGCAGTGATACCTTGCCTCGAAATGGAACTGCATAAGGAGTTGCACCAGCGTTTCGGAGACCCCTAGGCGTCTCAGGCTAGTGGCAAGGGCAGTGCGAGGGACATTGTCGAACGCCCCCTCTAGGTCAAGGGAGAAGCATATGCCTCCTGCGCATTTAACCTGCGTAGCTCCGGCATGAAGGTCATATATGCTTTGTTTGCTCAGGGTCGCATACGCACGAGCCTCTCTCAGGTGGTTATGCACTCTCAGTAGGGCGTCTAGAACCCCTCTGCCGGCAGTATATGCAAATTGCGGTCGAGTGACCAGCGCTTCCTCGAGAAGTGGTCGGATGTGTTCTCTCAGCAGAGCGCATACCGATTTCGAGAGAGGGTGGGAGAGTCCTATTGGGCGAAGCCCGGACGGGCGGCTGGGGTCTTTCTGTGGTTTAGGCAACCATACGAGGTATGTGTCTTTCCACACGTGTGGGATGACGCAGAGGGAATCCTCCCCCCAGGATCGCATCAGGATGGGCTCCAGCGTTTTGGCTACCTGGTCACGGCACAATCTCCAAACTGCTGCCGGGGCCGACATCTTCGGCACCCCTTTGCGAAATGGTAGTTTTCCTAGGGCCCAAACGAGGTCTTTGGCCTGAACAAGAATGGGTTCAGTGACTCGGTGATTGGGCAAATAGTCTTCTCCCTGACAAAACTTGTTGCTGCTGTGCTTAATGAGCTCAGCCAGTTGTTCTTTGGGAGTGAGGATTTCTCCCTTTTCGCTGCGGATGTGTGTGCGCGCGAAGGGTTTCCAGGGAGCTAATTTTCTAGCGCTCATCCACACCTTCCGTTGATCGCCGATAGCGGCAGCAACTTGTAGGTCCTCAGCGACAGCCTGCAGCTTTTCGCGTTTGATTTTCTTGGCAGTTTGTTTCATCGCTTTAGAGGCCACGCGAAACTCGGTGTACTTTTTCCATTTCCGGAGAGTTTCGATTAAGCTGTTCGCTTTGGTGGATTTCCATTCCTTGTACTTAGCCCACATCTCTTTCGCGGTGTGCTTAAACTGCGGATTCTGCGAAACGCGGTTGTCAACTTCAGGTTCGGGAGGGTAGACGGTTTGCAAGTGTTCTTTCATGATCTCATCCACCTGCCGCGTAAAGCTGTGAAGATGCAAGTCAGGGTCCAGCTTTTGAATATCCGCGTCGATGAGGTGTTTTAACTTTTAACTTCTTAGCCCGATCATCTGCCTGCGCAATGGAATCTTGGATGCATTGCCTAGACGCCATCGAAGGTTTGACAGGGTTCGGGAGCCGACATGGTGCGACTCTACGGATGTGAGCCTGCACTGGGATGTGGTGATTGGCCTTCCACTTTCCGAGGGCGACTTGATGCATGGGTCTGCTGTGTCTAGCAGTGCGAGTCGCGTGCTGAACCCTACACGCAACGAAATCCAATTGCGTTTTGGTGCCTTGGTGCACGCACGTATGCGCCGGAGTGCAGTTCCACGTATTGAGGAGAGTGAGGCCGAAGTCCTGGAGTATTCCCAGAAAGTCATCTTCGTCAGGCGATCCCTCTACTTTGGCAACAACGGCGCTACCTATCAATCCCCTCGAGGTTTTGATGGAGCAATTGAAGTCTCCCGCAATAATCAAGTCGTTCCGTTGTGGACTCTTCATGATGCTAGACCGTATCGCATCCCAGATTGAGGCCCGAGCTTTCAGGTTCTCGGCTTTGTCAATGTTTGTCCTCCACACATGCTGGTAGACATTCAGAAGATCCGAGCCGTTCTGCGGGTGATGCAGTCGAACCGAGAGTACTCTGCCTTGCCTAAGAACCCTGTAGCTAACATTATCTTGCTTGCAGACATTTTGATGGATCAGAGTGGCAACTCCTGAGCATTTGTCTTTGCCTGTAGCCCCTGAGGAGACGACGAACCAGGGGCCGGACGAGAAAGTGCGGCACCCCTCCTGTTTCCAGTGTGTTTCCTGCACGAACACGATGTCAAAGTCATCTGGTTTCTCACTTAACCATGACATGAGTTCTTGCCAGGCCGCCTGCGAGCCCCCGCTCATGTTCCAGGTGAGACATCTAAGGTGAGATGCTTTGTCAGATTTGGGATGCTTTGTGGGTTTAGCCGGCCGATCATTCGGCCCCAGCTGGTGTATGCCCCCTGTGGTTTTTGTCAGTGTTTCTCTAGTGTACCATGTGCCCTTATAGTGAGTGCCGCCTGTGGCATAGGCTCGTGCGCGAGCTCGTCGCAGCGATCTCTTGGCAATCCACCCGATGCTGTTATGGTGATTACGTGTTGCCTGGCCAGTGTCTTCGCCCATTCTATTGGACTGTTGGGGCCGATGTTGTGTGGCTCCCACCACGGTACTGGAACCCGTGGTAACCCTCACGTCTGCTCGACCCCCATTTGCTGTCACGAAGCTTCCACAAAGGATAAGAATCCACATCCAGAAAAGACTTCGAAAGCTTGGGGCCCAGCCGCTGGACTTGGGACCAGCGCGGCTCGGTGATGTGCGTCTGGCGGGCTCACCCATCTGTGTTGTAAATAGGTTAGTAGTGCACTTGGCATGTGTGCTGAGGATGTAGGGTCTCCTTCTGTAGCAACCTCTGATTCTCCTGGTGCAGAGCCATTTAGTTAGTCTATCTCTTTGCAGCGATAGAAGCCTGCCTGCATAACCTTTCCCACCGACCAAAAACACTCCCAGCAGAAGAATGTGTCCCCATCTCAACCTGGCGTACTGACTCTCGGGACCTGGGACATCTCGTCGATCATAGTCCTGCAGCAGAGGCGAGGGTTTGGTGCGTATGCATTGGGTAGAGGAAACGGTGCAGCGGATGCGATGATGCAATGCAACCCCCGTGTATGCTCGCTGAGCTGCAGTGCGGTCTTGGTCACGGTCACTGGGGGCCGAAGATCGGCTTCCCCTGGAGGACCGGAAAGAGTGAGACCGAACAATGGCCTGCATGACGACATCAGCAGCCGGTGGCCCCTCTGAGCCAAAAACTTCTTCTCCCGATGCCAGGATCCTGACGGCCTTTATACAATGCGGGGCCAGCTTGCCATCGGCACCCCGGGTTAAGTAGTAGCCGTTCATTGAACGGAACCAAAGGGCCCCCGATTCTTTCGGGGAGAGAATGATTGCGATGTCACAATGCGCGGGGTAATTCCGATATTCACTTCTGTCTACGGAAACGCAATGAATGTGTGTCCGGGACTGGGAGAGGCCTCCCGTGATGATGCCCTTCGCCAAGATCGAGCCATAGAAGTCCCAGTTGGTTGCATGGAGGACGTACTCCGGCAACTCGGCATCCCCAAGGGGCCGCATGACCGCTTCATCACGTAGTCCTTTCTTGGAGTGACCTTGAACCGCCCTGATGTAGAGATCGGCACCGCGCCATTCGAGCGCGAAGCGTTGCTTGTCGTTCCAGTAGACCACCGAGCGGATGTAGTTGGGGGTTGCCCCCTTCTCCTTCATGATGGAGGTGCGTAAAAGGTCTGACACCTTGGTCCACCCGGCCTCGTCGAACGTCAAGCCGAAGTCTTCAGAGTCGTGCCTCAGAACAACTGACAGTCTTTTGGAGAGAGACTGGTCCAGTTTCCAGTAGAGCTTCGTCGGCTCCCCAAAGGGGGCCGAATCGCGTGCTGGCGTGGGCAGAGAGGTGCCATCGCTGCTGGCGTAGGTCGTCTCCGTGTAGATGTTGTATCTCTCGACCCTGCGCGGGGAGTGGGGGATGCTGCCAGATTGATTTGGTGGCGTTTGCCCCGTAGGGTAGTCAACCTCCATTTCCACATAGGCATCAGATGAAGTCAGCTCGGCAGTCCGGGTTGCAGGAGCCGTGTATCCCATGTGCTTGGAGGTCCTGTCCGGCATGTCATCATCTCTACTGTCCTGGCTGGTTTGGTCCTGAATTGCCACTCGGACAATTTGCTCATCATCCTGCAGTTGCTCGGTGGGGAAGTAGTAGTCGAATTTGATTGCCAGGTCTTGATGACTATCGAACCAATGGATTTGTTCAGCGACATGGGGACTCCCTCAAACAGTGCGATTACGCTGTGCAGCATGCCGGCGAACTGGGTGAGGATGGGCTCGAAGTCCGCATCTTTGGACAGGCTCCATAACCAGCATTCCACTGCCGTGCCGAAGGTGGAGTGGTTCGCGTAGTTGAGCTTGTCTCTGGAAATCAGGCACATGACAAACGCAAGGTTCCAGTTGCCTGCGGCCGGGATGATCTTCAGGGACTCCGAGTGGTGGAAGTCTTCATGATGCTTGACGAAGTGCCCCATTTCGAAGAAATTTTTGAACATGAGGGCGACCTTCTTCTTGCGCAGGACATTGATGTCATCTTCGATGATGTCCAGCAGGTTCCATTTTTCACGCATGGCTCTCAAGGATTGTGGAGGCACACTGTCTCGGGCAGGGGGGACGAACTGCTTGAGGCCCTCGGAGACATGCTGGGCAGGGGCCGGAGGAACGGCTCCCTCTGTGGTAGGCCTCCTTTGCTCGCTCGAGCTGCTAGCCTGCTGCCTCTTCTTTGGCGATGCCGGTGGGTCAGGTGGTTTCTGCCGGAACCACCATTCTCCCTGCCACCAGATCTTGAGGTAGCCCTCGTCGTCTTCCGTCGCATGTACTTCGTGCCGGTCACTGGTGTCAAACTGGTAGTCTTCAACGTCTTCGTCCTCCTCGTCGTAGTACCAGTCCTGATGTTGATCCCGGGGCCGAGCGTCGGCTCCCCTCGCATTCTGCCAGTGTGGCTGTCGGCTCTCGCGATCGGCCGCTTGTCGCCAGGGCTGCTGATTCATCTCCTGAGCACGGCCCCTAGTGTCGGCTCTCTCCCTTTGATTGCCAGGGGCATTGCGGCGAGCACTGCGGGCAGCCAGTTCATTGCGGGCGCGCCTCCTAGTGCCGTCGGGCCTGACCCGAGCTCGGGGATATCGATGCCACTTTTGATCTGACATGCTATCGGCAAAGACAACACACATGTATATACTTATGCAATCAGGCGTGGCGTGCATCATGTTCCTGCGGCCCGACAACCACTCTACAACACGGATCTCCATTCTCGCACTTAGAAACCCCGAGGTCCTCCCACAGGTGCTTTGTGTAGGGCCGAATACGGCACCCGCAGCTCTTCGGCTTGAAGTGACCTGGGCATATAGTCCGGGTTTGGGGCAGGTATGACATCTGCGAGTGTCAGGCAATGGGAGTACAGTCGGGTGCAGGGCCATGCATCCTGCTACACCGAGTTTTCCACTTCGGGTACACTGCACCTGGGATGCGAGCATGTTAAGGATTTGACTGGGTATCAGGGCTGGCGTTCTGTGCCGAACATAGCTAACTACGACAGGGCACATATTCCACATATGTCTACGGTGAGGCCCTCGAAGAGCTAAGGAAGGCCTTCGGTAGATGCCTCTAACAAGCATCAGTTTCGGCCTGCATGGTCTCACACTTAGCGAGAAGTTCTGCAGCCTTCTTTCGCCTCTTCCTAGGAGGTAAGCTTCGAATGTCTCCGAGAAGTCTGGTGATAAGGCCCGCACATGAACCTGTGGAAATTGCGTAAGCCACAGCATTGCTCGATACGCCCACCTTGCGACCCTTAGGTTGTGGTGGCGGCTCTGAGTCCGTCGAGAGTGAGTCATCGGTGCCCGGTCCTTGTGCAGGGCTGGAGGATTGACCTGGGCCATCGGCTTCCCCAGGGCTGGGGCCGAATGTGGGACTGTCGGTCCTGTCCTCTGGGAGCATGTTTGTCTCATGTGCGGAGCTCTCTGATTCGCTCCAGTCCAGGAGCCCTTGCGCACTCCTCGGCACTCCATGGATTCTGTCACTTGAGGAGGAACTAGCGAGCGGTGGTGATGAGAGCTGCAATGGGGGGGGCAAAGATGGAAGCTTCGGTTGATTTGGGGGGGGGGTTGGGGCTTGGGGTCCTCTCTTATTTCGTGCGCTGGCTTTGGAGCTGGCTCCCCTAGGGGCCGTTGACTGCACGTAGTGGGATCTGGCCGACCAGTGCGCCTCATGGCACTGTCGTAGGCGGGGATGCATCTGCGGCAAAGGAAGACTGTGAATATCAAGTGCAGAGCGAGATTCATGGTTTGACTGAGATCAGGCTGATAAGAGACGTTGCAAGTTGTTGCTCAAGTGCAGCACACAACAACGGGAACCTGACAGAAATGATGGCCACCAGCTGAAGTCCCTGTTCTCTCGGTAGAACCTCAAGGATCGCTGGCACAAGTTCGTCTGCAGTATCCTGATTCAACAGCTGCCCTGCGAGGTCCAAGGCACTTTCAATGTCAATAGTGTCTTGACAGCTCAGCAAGCAGTCTGCAACCAGTTCCAGAGCCACAACTCGAATCTGAGTAACAGGCAGAATGGCTTCTAATGGTGTGAAGAGTACAGAAATCACCGAAGGGGCACTACGGTCCGCTATTGGGGGCCCGCTATACGAAACGCTGAGAGCCGAGACGCTTGATGGGTTTCAAAAAAAAGTTTCATATGCTTTGAAGCAAGCTTGCACGGCTTAAAAAAAGCGGGGGGGTTGGGGGGGGCGCAGCCCCCCCCCATTTGCAAACACAATGCTTGCATGATGGGTTTCAAAAAAAGTTTCATATGCTTTGAAGCAAGCTTGCACGGCTTAAAAAAAGCGGGGGGGTTGGGGGGGCGCAGCCCCCCCCCATTTGCAAACACAATGCTTGCATGATGGGTTTCAAAAAAGTTTCAGATGCTTTGCAGCAAGCTTGCACGGCTTAAAAAAAGCGGGGGGGTTGGGGGGGGCGCAGCCCCCCCCATTTGCAAACACAATGCTTGCATGATGGGTTTCAATAAAAGTTTCATATGCTTTGAAGCAAGCTTGCACGGCTTAAAAAAAGCGAGGGGTTGGGGGGGGCGCAGCCCCCCCCCCCATTTGCAAACACAATGCCTGCATGATGGGTTTCAAAAAAAAGTTTCATATGCTTTGAAGCAAGCTTGCACGGCTTAAATAAAGCGGGGGGGTTGGGGGGGGCGCAGCCCCCCCCATTTGCAAACACAATGCCTGCATGATGGGTTTCAAAAAGAAGTTTCATATGCTTTGAAGCAAGCTTGCACGGCTTAAAAAAGCAGGGGGGTTGGGGGGGGCGCAGCCCCCCCCATTTGCAAACACAATGCGTGCATGATGGGTTTTAAAAAAAGTTTCATATGCTTTGAAGCAAGCTTTGCACGGCTAAAAACAAGCGGGGGGGTTGGGTGGGGCGCAGCCCCCCCCCCATTTGCAAACACAACGCTTGCATGATCGGTTTCAAAAAAAAAGTTTCATATGCTTTGAAGCAAGCTTGCGCGGCTTAAAAAAAGCGGGGGGGTTGGGGGGGGCGCAGCCCCCCCCATTTGCAAACACAATGCCTGCATGATGGGTTTCAAACAAAGTTTCATATGCTTTGAAGCAAGCTTGCACGGCTAAAAAAAAGCGGGGGGGTTGGGGGGGGCGCAGCTCCCCCCATTTGCAAACACAATGCTTGCATGATGGGTTTCAAAAAAAAATTCATATGCTTTGAAGCAAGCTTTGCACGGCTTAAAAAAAGCGGGGGGGTTGGGGGGGGGGCGCAGCCCCCCCCATTTGCAAACACACAATGCCTGCATGATGGGTTTCAAAAGAAAAGTTTCATATGCTTTGAAGCAAGCTTGCACGGCTTAAAAAAAGCGGGGGGGTTGGGGGGGGCGCAGCCCCCCACCCATTTGCAAACACACAATGCCTGCATGATGGGTTTCAAAAAAAAGTTTCATATGCTTTGAAGCAAGCTTGCACGGCCTAAAAAAAGCGGGGGGGTTGGAGGTGGTGCAGCCCCCCCCCCATTTGCAAACACAATGCTTGCATGATGGGTTTCAAAAAAAGTTTCATATGCTTTGAAGCAAGCTTGCACGGCTTAAAAAAAACGGGGGGGTTGGGGGGGGCGCAGCCCCCCCCCCCCTTTTGCAAACGCAAGCTTGCATGAGGGGTGTTCCAAAGATTTCAGATGATTTGAAGCAAGGTTTGCAACGGCTTTAGAAAAAAAGGCGGGGGGGTTGGGGGGGTGGGGGGGGGCGCAGCCCCCCCATTTGCAAACACAATGCTTGCATGATGGGTTTCAAAAAAAAGTTTCATATGCTTTGCAGCAAGCTTGCACGGCTTAAAAAAAGCGGGGGGGGTTGGTGGGGGCGCAGCCCCCCCCCATTTGCAAACACAATGCCTGCATGATGGGTTTCAAAAAAAGTTTCCTATGCTTTGAAGCAGGCTTGCACGGCTTAACAAAAGCGGGGGGGTTGGGGGGGGGCGCAGCCCCCCCCATTTGCAAACACAATGCCTGCATGATGGGTTTCAAAAAAAGTTTTCATATGCTTTGAAGCAAGCTTTGCACGGCTTAAAAAAAGCGGGGGGGTTGGGGGGGCGCAGCCCCCCCCATTTGCAAACACAATGCCTGCATGATGGGTTTCAAACAAAGTTTCATATGCTTTGAAGCAAGCTAGCACGGCTAAAAAAAGCGGGGGGGTTGGGGGGGCGCGAGCCCCCTCCATTTGCAAACACAATGCTTGAGGATGGGTTTAAAAAAAAGTTTCATATGCTTGAGCAAGCTTGCACGGCTTTAAGAACGCGGGGGGGTTGGGGGGGCGCTGAGCCCCCCCCCCATTTGCAAACACACAATGCCTGCATGATGGGTTGCAAAAAAAAGTTTCATATGCTTTGAAGCAAGCTTGCACGGCTTAAAAAAAGCGGGGGGGTTGGGGGGGGCGCAGCCCCCCCCATTTGCAAACACACAGTGCCTGCATGATGGGTTTCAAAAAAAAGTTTCATATGCTTTGAAGCAAGCTTGCACGGCTTAAAAAAAGCGGGGGGGTTGGAGGTGGTGCAGCCCCCCCCCCCCATTTGCAAACACAATGCTTGCATGATGGGTTTCAAAAAAAAGTTTCATATGCTTTGAAGCAAGCTTGCACGGCTTAAAAAAAACGGGGGGGTTGGGGGGGGCGCAGCCCCCCCCCCCATTTGCAAACGCAATGCTTGCATGATGGGTTTCAAAAAGATTCAGATGATTTGAAGCAAGTTTGCACGGCTTAGAAAAGCGGGGGGGTTGGGGGGGGGGGGGGGGGC